>PVHX01032352.1:0-14004 GCA_004024805.1 Geosciurus inauris | reverse complement strand
TATAATGACTGGTCCCATGGAAAGACACATTTATCAAGGCATTACAGCAGATTGTTGATTTTTTTTTCTGCAATTGATGTACAATAGAACAGAATGCCATTCATTCCAAAGTCAGAGGTCATATTTATCTAAGAAAGAAATATACATAACAAAAATCTATTGCTAATATAGAGCTAAGAAATCCGACTAGTCTATTGTAGCAACAAGCCATCAAGTGTGAAAACTGAAGAAAAAAATAAACTCCCACAGGACTGAAAGGAGTCATGAAGCCTACCCATACATTAAATCCTTGGTGATGGAAATGGTAAGGAACTTTACATATATTGAATGGTTAAGTTGCTCCATGCTCTATGCCAGAGATTTTACCTATGTGATCATAACTGAATCACCACAATTACTCTATGGGTAATGATAATAACAAAAATAATATTCTTAATCACAAATATTTATTAACTACTTTCTATTTGTCAGGTAGTTGTTTACATATATCAATTTAGTATTAAACCAGCTCAACTAAGCTGAATGATAGATAACATGGACCCCATTTTAGAGTTGAAGACACTGGGGCACAGCGAATGTGTAATATTCCCAAGAGATTGAAATTCAGAGAGACCCAGTATCTGCCATGTGAAATACAGCCTGGAGCTGGAAACGGTGGTACACGCCTGTAATCCCACAGCTCTGGAGGCTGAGGCAGGAGGATAGCGAGTTCCAAGCCAGCCTCAGCAAAAGCAAGGTACTAAGCAACTCAGTGAGACCCTATCTCTAAAAAAAATATAAAAAAGGACTGGGATGAGCTCCCCTGGATTCACTCCCCAGTACCAAAAAAAGAAAGACAGAAAAATTTAAAAAAAGAAATATAGTTACAAAATTCAGTAATGAGAAGGGAAGATTCAATATAAAATCATGTTGACAACAACTTCCAAATATGTGAATATTTGTCATCTGAAGAAGGAATTAGATTGGATCTCTATGGCTTCACGACTTCTTGCCAAAAGAAATGAGTGGAGGACATAAGATGATATTCTGAATTGTTCACACCACAAACCCTCTGGATGTGGTAGTGCCCATCTACAAACTCAACTACTCAGGAGGTTGGAGTAGGGGAATTGCAAATTGGAGGATAGCCTGGGTACAGCAAGATCCTGTCTCAAAAATAAAAACAAACAAACAAACAAATAGGACTAAGGAAGTAGTTCAGTGGTAGAGCATCTCAGGGTTCAGTCACCAATAGCACACATGCGCACACACACTCATACACACACACACACACAAAAGAACTCACAAACCTGCTGCCTCAGAGAATTGGGAACTCTCTAGCAATCTCACCATCACAGGGTAATTCAAGTATAAGTAGGTGACTACCAGACAATCTTTAGAATATCAATGGTCTGGGTTTGAAACCCAGCTTTGCTACTACTATGTGACCTTGAAGAAGGTACTTAAGCACTCTGACCATTTCCACATCAGTCCCAATGGAAGAAATAACAGTACCTGATTCACAGATAATAACATTTGCTGCATGGTAAGCTCAATACAATGCATCAGTTGACAAATGTGCCAAGGACATTTTGAAAGTAGATTTATATTTGGCACATTTCTAAAGTGTGGAGTTGTATGCTCTGACTGGCTACATACAAAAAATATATACCTGATGGGTTTTTCCCCTTTTATCATTTTTTCTTTTAGGTGGATCTCATTATTGACAGTTCTATGAGAATTTTATATCTAAGGATAGTACAAAGAGACCAGTGGGGAATATATTTAGGAAATTCTGGCTCATGAGTTCTGTTTCTGTGAGTGAATTCTAAAAATTTACTGAATCTTATGATGGTTGGATTGGGTAAGAGGGGCTTTCTGAATATTGAGGGGATGATGCCTAACCTTTTACTCATTCTGCAGTTTTCCTACTATGGTGATTCATTTGCAGAGGATCCTTTTTGTAGATTTGTCCTTTTCTTACATTTGTCTGTTGTGACATATTTTCCCTAAAATACAGCTGCCAGTTTGATCTACATGCTGCGTCAGCTGGAGGGGTATGAAATGCCTCTCTCACAATTCAGCTGGTCCAATAGAGTGGCTGTGATTTTCTTTCCCCAGCTGTTGTGTAAATTGGCTGCTCCTTGAGTGTATTAGAACTAGTTTACGTTTCATAGCATTTAATAGCTTTAGAATCATCAGAAATAGCAGTCAGAAGAAACATGAAAACGATAGCACTAATTTTTCTTGTAGATAAAAGACACCAACTTTCTTCCATGCATTTCAACCCCGCTCTGACATGTAAAGGCAAATAATGAAAAACGATTATAATTCTGAATTTGCAATCAAGTATTTTGGAAGGTTGTGGAAATCTTCCTTCTTTAATTCCTTTCTGCTTTAAACTTTGGTTTACTCATTACCTTTATTTTAATCTTTTCTGTGCATGAAAATAATGCTTCACCTCCTCAATTGCACATAGAACAAAAGATGAGATGCATATGACATCTATTTTCTGAGCTAAATATGGTCTATTGCCATGGAAAACAGGATGCAGAAATGAGGACTGGAGACAGATAAAGAATTTGAGATACATGGTATGTTCTGTCCCCTTACCAATCCTAAGCCACCTATGCCACTTGCTTTTGTTTCTAATCCTTTCCAATGAAGCAAGGTTGTTCTAAGCTTCCAAATGAACTTCCTTTTAGTGGACCCTAGAAATGTATTTTTAACAAAGATAAAGTCTTTTATTTTTTAAGAAGGACCAAAAAATCCCTAAACATAAATATTATATAGAAAACTCCACATGGGATTAACTTCACACAGAAAACAGACATAACTGAGATACCCATCAGGAGATTTTGTACTGAGTTACTGCACAGTTTAAAAAGGAAGATAACATATCTGTAGAAAAAATAATGACAATGTTTTCTCCCAACTCTTACTAGAAATTGCCCTGTCCTTAGTCAAACATAATAGAATTCTGATTCCAGTCTGACCTTTAGGTTATCAGTGAGAGCATCCTCCTTGTTTTTTTGTTTTGTTTTGTTTTGTTGGTACTGACTATTAAACCTAGTAGTACTTTATCACTGAGCCACATCCCTTGGCCTTTTTATTTTTCATTTTGAGACAGGGTATCACTAAATTTCCCAGGTTGCCTCAGCCTCTTGAGTTGCTGAGATTACAGGTATGTACCACCACGCCCAGCTTTTTTTTAGTCTACATTCTCTGATTTGACTCTATTTTCCCTTCTACTATTCTAGGGAATCTAGCTTCCTGGATTCTCCCCCCAATTCTCCATCATGAATGACAGAAAACACTTACATTAATGTAAGTACTAGTTCTACTTACTCATAATTAAGCATAATACACACTTCCTTTTGCCCTAGAAGGAAGCAATCTGCCTGATTTTAATGAATTTACTGAAGAAGACTCATGGGAAAGTCAGATTATTTCAACTTGATACTGGGGCACACTACATAGCCTTTGGAAAGGAATAGATATTTTTTGAAACTACAAATTACAAAAAGAAAGTTTTAATTACTTGGTGTTGCATTTTCCCTACCAATTAACATTCAAACTTGGGTCCAGGACAGTAGTTATCAACAAGCTTGGGAGAATTTTCACACTCTCAAGACATTAATTTGCCTCTCCACCCTTGAATTTTTTTTGGGGGGAGGGGATATTACTAAGTACTTATCTGTCTCTGCCCTGTCTTGGCTTAATATAAAAAAATGTAAAGAGAAGCAGTCACCCTTTTGGCAAGGTCATTTTAACTCTCTATTTTATGACAATGTTAGTTTTTTTTGTCTCTCTCTCTCACTCTCTCTCTCTCTTTCTGTCTCTCTCTCATTTTCTTCTGTTGATTTTACTCTTAAAATATACATTTGAACATGGTCAGTTCAAGCTAGTTCTTTTAATGGTGCCAGGTGGCATGGCTGAGTGTCTGACCCCCCTTTCGTTTAAAAAAATGTTTTGTTTGTGCTGAGACAGCATGGCTTTTATTCCAGGCGCAAACAAAAACTGAACAGGCACAGGACACTTGGCCTGTCTATAACCATCTGGTTCATGTGACTTTCAACTACATCCAAATCTGTCCCCACCTGTAAATTCATGCTATGTAACTTAGCTAAGAGAGCAAGAGTCACAAGGTCAATCAGGGTTTCCCTGAGTTATTGCTGGGATAGGTTTCACATCTGACAAATTGATGTGTTCAGCCAACTGACATCCCTCTCATAGCAAATGCAAAGTTGTTTAAGTAATCTTTTTCCTCCAATTTTTATTGGTACATTATAGTTGTACATAATGGTGGGATTTATTATTACAAATTAGTACATGTACACAATAGAACAATATAATTTGGCTAATATCACTCCCTAGAACTTCCCCTTGTTTAAGTCATCTTAAGGATCAGAAAATACTTTTGTAAAATTTGTTTTATTCATACTGTGCAATTTTTGGATTGGTAGTCTAGGCCTGCACTATAAACAGGAATAAAAGACAAAACTGGATTTCACTTTTGGGGACATAGTTGTCATCTCATTAAGATCATACGCCCCATGAGAAGACACAATTAGATCTGACTGCTTTCTTAGAAATGTTCATGCTCTGTCTGTACTGTAATAAATTTCCTCCACGTGCTAACAACAGATACAGGGTAGTAGACAATGAAGATCAAGACTCAGAGGTACAGGGTTCAGTGGTACCTGGAGAATCCTGCCTTTCGGCTACAATTTGTGCAATCTTAGTACATTTGTTTTATATGTCACCATATTTTCATTCTCTCTCTAATGTTTATTCATGTATTTTGAAATGTTTATTTTATAGCCTCTGCAATAGCATCACTGTTGGTTCTTTGATCATTCATTATTGCCTCAATATTTATAAGATTCTATGCATTGTTTTGCATTTAATCAGTTCCTAAAACTTTAAAGCTCAGGGCTAAAATTTAGATTACAAAGATTGAGACTGATGAATGCCAAAGTATACATATTTGAGGAGATTTTATTTTAATTTCATCTCTTCAACTGGCAATTGAAAACAGCAAAGAATAAACAAAACACACAATCAATTTTAACACTCGAGAGTTGACAAATTCTAGGATAATAAGATCTTTAATATGGTTGTACAATATGAATGTTCTCCTGGTTATATTCTACATCAGTCGCTGTTAGTATATTTTACAATCTTTACCAGAATTTGTTATTGTTGTTAAACAGTCTTGCTATTTATATGCTTGCCTCCTTTGAGTTAATTCTCAAAACAACAACCAAGCCTCCCTTTTTTGTTCCCTGGTCATCTTAGCATCTGCTTTTGATTGTGGGCCATCTCATACCTGAGGCAGCAAGGTGATGGCCATGAAAAAGGTGAAAAAGTCACTGGAGTCAATCAACTCTAGATTTCAATTCAACATGAAAAGCAGAAAGTATATGCTGGACTTTGTAAGTACAAGCTGACTCTCAAGATGATCAGACAGTGAAAAGCAAAATTGGTCATACTGGTAACAATGGCCCAGTTTTGAAGAAATCCAAAATAGAGTACTATTCCCTGTTGGTCAAAACTGGTGTTCATCACCACAGTGGCAATAATATTGAATTACATGCAGTGAGTGGGAAAGACTACAGAGTATGCACTCTGGCTATCATTGATTCAGGTGATCAGAAGCATGCCTGAATGAGCTGATGAAAATCAAATCATCAAATCATGCACAATTTTTCTTTAGTACAACTTTCCAAGGCTAGTTTTCAAAGAAAAAAGGCAGCCAACATTATTTTAAAACATCAGAGCATGCTACATTTTGCTCAAAACCCTCCCAATGGCTTTCTGTTTGATTTGGTAAGGGTTTTGGCAGAGTAAAAGATTACACATTGAAGCCGGGAGTGGTGGCACAGGTCTATAATCCTAGCGACTTGGAAGGCTGAGACAGGAGGACCACGAGTCTGTGGCCAGCCTCAGCAAATTAGCCAGGACCTAAACAACTTAACGAGACCCTGTCTCTTGGAAAAAGGACTAGGGATGTAGTTCAGTGTTAAAGCACCTCTGGGTTCAATTCCCAGTACCAAGAAATAAAAGATATATATCTTTAATATACATATTTTATATATTTATATATAATATATATTGATATATATTCTCATATATATATAGAGAGAGAGTGAGAATATTGAGAATATTTAACAGCACAGTCTAATGAAGAGACTATACTTAGAAGGGGTTAAGGAAAACAATAAGAAATAGTAAAACAAGAAGGAACTACCAATAACTGGAAGCCTTTCCTTGCCCAGGTCTCAATAGGCAAAGGGAAGGAACAATTTCACCAGAACATTGCATATGAGAACCACAGTCATGTGAGAAAGTTGCTTGCAGAGAGCTGTGGACACACATGACCAGGACAGAGGTTCTGATTTCTCTGCTCTCCTGCCAGTGCACCCTTCCAATTGGCCAGATGTGAATGGAAGCCACCAGACATGGGATCCAGGGTGGCGCAATCCATAGATTCTGCCTCCCAAGGTCCATTGAGAGTGGAATGGAGACAGGTGAAAAGGGTGTCTGCAAGGGCAAACAATGCATGTCATCTTCATGATGGTATAAGCCACAGCTTCTATAACATACAAATCCTTAGGCATACATCCTTCATACCTCACTCTCTTTAATTTTTGCTTTATTTTGCTGCTAGTCCTCTGTCAAATTGGTCTTCTTTCAGTTCTCATAGCATACACCAGGCAAACTTCCTCGTGGACTTTACACAGACATGATTTTGCTTCAGGTATGTATCCCTGTTGGTTGCTCATTCACCTACTTTAGGGCTGTGTTCAGATGCCATCTTTTTTCTTTGACTCCTTCTTTAAAATTGTTTCATACATCTTCTCACACTGTCTTCTTCCCTGCCCAATTGTTCTCTATTGCACTTACCTCTTTCTGTTATGCATGAAAGATACTGTCAGGAGGAAATAATACAATTACATATGTAAAGTTCTTAGCAGAGGACCTGGTTTATAAAATATTCAACAATGGCAACTCTCGTCTATATTGTATTTTCAGCTTAACAGTTCATTATTCCCACAGAGTCAAATGATGCATTCACATATCTCCCCAAACAACCTGACTTGATAAACTCTGAGTCTTTTGAATCTGCACCCTCCAGCATATGCCAAGAGGCCACATACAGCCCATCTGGGGTATTAGGGAAAAGATAACTTCACTAGCTATGCTGCACATTATTAGTAGAGCATAACCACAGCTGGGAAGAAATCTTAGTTATCTGAATTAAACAAAGAACCAGGTTCAATTGGTCACATAGTTAGTGCCTATAATTAAAGATGGGAACATTTTAAATTTAAAGTTCTATGTCATTTAAAGTTTCATGTCAAAAGGAAAGTTTGGTGTACTCAACTGTCATCAAATCATTCTCAAAATTCATAGTTTGGATCACAGCAGGTATAATGTTGGAGGTGTTCTGTATTTTCCATTTGCTGGTTATTTTTCAGATTTTATTTTAATGAAGTTAAAGGCCAAGATTAAAAAGCTTTACTGAAATATTTCCTTAGAGAAAAAATTTGGGGGAACTCACAGATTCTGAAAGATCTGACTTGTTGAAACTTCATGGCTCACATACTTTATTTTCGTGCTGAATGACAACTAGACACAATAAACTTGAATTTTTATGTTTTAAAGAATATTCAGAAATAGAAGAGGGTAATGCTTATTTATTCACAGAAGGACAGGTATGCAGATGCAAATTGGACATGCGGATGGAGCAGACATCTGGAGACCCCATTTATTTCCCATTACCAAACTGCCTTGAGCTTAAAGAAATCACATATTCTGAAGAATTTTAGAAGTACTTGGTGGAAATTATTTTAGCATTTTAACAGATATTCAAGGATTTATGAGTATGAATTGTGTTGTAAGTGTCTGTAGCTGTCTGAATGTAAACCTCAGGATATGTCTAAGTTACCAGACATCTTCCCCATTACATGGTACAATTTTAATAGGATCTGCCTGAACTAAAAGCATACTGCACTTACCCAAAAGCATCATTAGAATATCAGCATTGAGTATGCAAATATCAGAATTAACCTAAAATTTCTGATGAATTAACTCTTGAAATATTTAAGCACACCAAATTCACACTCTGACATGAAAATACTGACTAGGAAATTGAGTCAGAATTAATAAGAGACCTTAGTAAATGGACTCCATTATTATTAATAATGGTTTGATTGTATTTAAATTAATTTGCTTCAAATTAATAAAAATTATTCAATCTGCAAGGCACATGCCTATAATCCCGGTGACTCAGGCAGCTGAGACTGGAGGATAATGAGATCAAAGCCAGCCTCAGCAACTTAGTGAGGCCCTAAGCAATTTAGCAAGACTCTGTTTCAAAATAAAAAATAAAAAGGACTGGGTATGTAGATCAGAGTAAAGTGCCCATGGGTTCAATCTCCAGTACGAAAAATATATGTATATTCAATATTTCTCAAGGCCTATATTATGCATTTCAGTATAACTAATAATGTTCATTAAAAATTTTGGGTTCTCACTACAGAATGTCATTATTATTATTGCTCTTGTTTCCACTTTAGTTAATAGCAGTTATTTTCACCTGTATTATTAATCACAACAGAATTTAAAGATGTCTAAGATATTTCAGTTTTGCAAATGATGGTATTGAGTCACAGAGGGTTTAATTGATGCTGAAAATGGCACAGTTAAGGCTGATGTGACATCAATTTTGCATTTATGCAACCATTTGAATGGATGAATGGGTGGATCTAAAGGAGTGGTGTTTTTATCATGTTATAGGCAAAATAACAGCCACCCAAAGATGTCCATAATCCCAGGAAACCTGTGAAAATGTTGCTTTATATGGCAAAAAGGACTTTGCAGATGTCTCTAATTAAGTTAAGGATCTTGAGATATAGAGATTATACTGGATTCTCTGGGTGGGTCCAATATAATCAACAGGGTCATTATAAGTGAGGGAGGAAGAGAGTCAGAATCACAAAAGATGTGAGCAAAGTGGAAGTCAGAATGATGCAAATCCTAGTGGGGGTCCATGAGCTAAGGAACGTAAGCAAACTGTAGAAGCTAGGAAAATCAAGGAAAGAAATTCTCCCTGCTATGGTTTGGATACAGTTTACCTGTGACCCCAAAAAGGTTCATATGATTAGAGGTTTGGTCCCCAGCGTGGTAGTATTTTGAGATGGTATGCAACCTTTAAGGGGTAGGGCCTAGTGAGAGGTCTTTCGTTCACTGGGGACATGCTTTCAGAGGGTAGCTCTTGTGAGATCTCTTGAGTTCTCCTGAGAGGGCTGTTATAAAAGGAGTAAGTCCATCTCTACCCAGCTCTCTGTATTTCCTGCTCTGGACACTTAATCTGTTTCCTTCCTCATGAGCTCCACTGTTGCAATGTACCACAAGGTGATACAGCCAAGGGGCAGCCTTTGCAAGCTTGTACTATGCTGTTTGGGCTTTGAACCAACAGAAGTGTTAGGTAAATATACCTCTTTTTTTGAACAAAGAGCCTTGTCAGATATTTTATTATGGTAATGAAAATCTAATTAATATACTCTTCTAGAGTCATCAGAAAGGACACAGTTAAGCTGGTACTTTATATTTATCCTACTGAGAACCATTTAGAATTTCTGACCTTTAAAATCGTATGATTATAAATTTGGGTTGTTCAAAGGTACCAAGTATATGGCAATTTGTTCTGTTATAAAAAAAAAAAAAAAAAACAAAAAACGAATGCCATGCACAGTGGTGCATGCCTATAGTCCCAGCTACTTTGTAGGCTGAAGCAGGAAGACCACAAGTTCTAGGAAAGCCTCAGAAACTTAGGCCCTAAGAAACTTAGTAAGACCCTATCTCAAAATTTAAAAAAATAAAAAGGGTTGGGAATGTGACTTAGTGGTTAGGCACCCCTAAGTTCATTCCCTGGTATCAAAAAATAAATAAATAAATAAAATAAAGCTAATATCAGAAGTAAGATGGATCAGACATATAATGTAGTAACCAATTTCAAAAGTCTCCCGATCATAAATCTACAGCAAAAATGCCTAGTTTATAATATTTTCATTGACATCATCCACATTGTCTCCTTTCCCATATCCATGATCCATCTTCCTTTTCTATTTCTTCATATCAGATTAACAGAAAACTCAGTTAAACCTCTTCCCATATATACTATAAATGCTAAATGAAAGGGTCACGTGAGCTGAAATTTAACATGTATAGAACTAACTTTAACCTCAGTGTTGGGCTTTCCTTCCACTGAATTCTTCTAGTCATACTATTTGATGGTTGTTGTTGTTTTTGCTTTTTCCTTAATTCACATTTGATTATCCACCTATGGGCCTTTGCACACGAGAGTCTCACCTTTGGCAATGTCTTTCACATTGTCTGTGTTTACATCTATTCTACTAAATTTTCAAGAAGACTTTGGTGAATTTGAATTCCACCTTGTCCATTGTATTTTTCCTGAATACCAGGGCAGTTCCTTGTGAACTTCTGTTTTTCCCAAATATGATATAATAACTATATACCAGATGATATGCTGTTCAAGGCCAGCCCCAACCATTTAGTGAGACCCTGTTTGAAAATTAAAAAAATGAAAAGGGCTGGGGATGTAGCTCAGTGGTAGAGCACCTCTGGGTTCAATCCCCAGTACAGTAAAAAGAAACAAACAAACAAACAACAACAACAAAAAACCCTGATTTTGGAAGACAGTTTGTAGACTTATAAATAGACACTTATCAAAAGAAGACATAGAAATGATCAACAGTGATGCTCAACATCACTAATCATCAGGGAAATGCAAGCCAAAATCACAATGAGATATCACCTCACTCCAGTAAGGACAGCTATTATAAAAAGACAAAAGATAACAAGTGCTGGTGAGGACATGGAGAAATGACAGCCCTTTGCACAACATTGGCAAGAGTGTAAATTACTACTATAATTATGGAAAACAGTATGGAGATTCCTTAAAAAGTTAAAAATAGATCACCACATGATCCAACAATCCCACTACTGGTTACATATCCAAATGAAATGAAGTCATTGTATCAAAGAGACATCGGCACTCTCATGTTTATTGCAGCACTATTTACAATATCGAAAAAATAGAAACTACCTAAATATCCGTCAGCTTATGAATGGATAAAGATGTGGTACATTGTGATACACAATGGAATATTAGTTAGCCATAGAAAACAATAAAATCCTGTCATTGTGACATGTTTGGAACTGGAAGTCATTAGGTTAAATGAAGACATTCAGGCACACAAATACAAATACCACATGGTTTCATTCATATGTGGAGTCTAAAAAAGTTGATCTTATATATGTTGAGAGTAGAATGGTGGTTGCCAGAATGTGGGGAAAGTCAGAGTGAAAGAAAAATGGGAAGAGATCGGTCTATGAGTAGTAAGTCACAGTTAGGAATGAGTAAGAAATTCTGGTGTGTCATAGTAGGTTAACTATAGATAATGATAATGTACTGCATATTTCAAAAAACTAGAAGAAAAAATTTTGAATGTTTTCATTATAAAAAATGATGAATGAGGAAATAGATATGCTTACTCTGATTAAATATTACAAAAGATATATATGTATCAAACCATCATATGCTACTCCATAAATATGTTCTATGTTCATGTTTTTTGTATCAGTTAGAAGTAAATTTTATGGCACATGACTGTAATCCCAGCAACTCAGAAAGCTGAAGCAGGAGGATAGCAAGTTCAAGGGCAACCTGGACAATTTAGTGACTCTGTCTCAAAATTTTTAAGAGGACTGAGGATGTAGCTCAGTGGCAAAGCACCCCTGGGTTCATTCCCCTACCAAAAAGAAAGTAAATTTTATAAATGTTTCTGTCAAATAAAAGTAAAAAACAAAGGAATGACCATAGTTCTGCAGAAGGATATATACCTGGAGAAAAACTTGAAGGCTAAACTTGAATTGACCTTGGGAAGAATTTGTACCTTGTGAATCATACTGTACCTTGTGACTCTTCCTGATATAGCAGTTAATACATTTTTGCTCTGGTTTCAAATAAGAGGACATGCAGAGGACACCACATTTGATTCTCCAATTTCTAGTTTGGCAAATGTCAAAGCATATTTTAAAAAAAACTTTCCAACTTTGAGATAAATTTTACTTACCAATCAAACGATCTCTAAAACTGCTGTATTTTATTCCCAAAGTTTCTTTTAATTCCCCTTTTCTTGAATTCTTAGTCTTTATTTGAAAGCATCCAAAATGGAGCATGATTGTAGCCAATCAGATTTCAAACAATAGCACATCCATTGAGATAGATAGCTCTATTGTGTCTCCAGGGCCCACCTACACCATTCATGAAATAAAACTGCTGCTTTGGGAACAAGTAAAATGTTTTGAAATAATTCATTCAACTTGTTTTTTCTCTTAGAAATTTAAATTTTCCTCTAAGGCAAACATGGTGCTTATCAATTTGTTTTACATTGGAATTTACATAGCCTGTTAAGCTTGCTAGGAATAACATTTCTGGTACTGAATTATTACTGAATATTTTGTGTTTTTTAAACATTAGAATATTTTTATTAAATTGGCTACAAATAGGTAAGAAACATTGGCTCTTTCTGCAGTATACTTAACCTGGGCATCTGATTTCTAATATCCAATCTTTTGATAGAGATTACAGATCCTATTCTCCTCTGGGCTCATCCTCTATACAAATTTTTGTTTATATAATTAAAGGCATTGACTTTATTTTTCCCTTTGAAATACTCAAAACAAATGGCAAATATGGTATTTTCTTAGGTCAGTATGTATGTCCTTTGCTTTATCAATCTCACTTCTTCATCATTACTGAGGATTCCACAAATTCTTGAAAAGGAGTAATTGATTGGTGACATAATTAAACCATTAAATTCCAGCACAAGTATGAAAACTAGACAGCAAAACTTTAATAATAAGCTTTCAGAAAGAAACAAAGAAATGCTGTCATGTAAATTGTAAATTTCTTTTCAATACAAATAAATAGTGAAAACAAATGATACTCATCGTTGCCCCAAGAATAATTTGACCACATAGCTTTGTTTGGATGAATTTAAATTTAAACATAAAATGATAATAATAGTATTAATAATAATAAGAGTAAAAATCAAGTTGATGATAATTAGCTAACATATCATATTTTTCTAATACTTCTGTAAATTACTGTTTAGTGTTTGGGATGGATGCTTATGGGCAGTTTAAGGGAAGAATGTCAATTAATAAAAATATTCTAACTCCCTCATACCAAATCCAGGAATTGTCATCCATCTTCAGTTAACCACAATATCCACATAATTAATAGTTTAATTTCTTTGATGTACATATGTGGAATGAAATATATCTGTTTATGTATTTCATAGTCTGCCTGCCATATCACACACCCACACACACAGATTTCAATGTAGATTCCTACTAGCTGGATCGAGGAAGTTTATCAGTACAATTCAGAATTGTAGAAAACATTAATCAATATTTTCCCAACATTTAAAGTTTATTTTATTTTTTTTCCTTTAACTCTTGGCTTTAAATATATTTTGTCCTACAGCTTGTACCAACATAGCCTACAACATATTGAGCTTTGAATAGTAAAACCAATTCTATTACGTTTTGGTGGTAGTCAATGATGTTACATGGTAGATGCTTTTATTCTGCTCAGGTGGAAATATCCTCCATGTTAGGAGATGTAAACCTTCTTATATCATTATATCATGCTTAAGAGTCAGAACATAAGCACCAGGGTGAAAAAATGTGACTTCAGCCAAGACTAAGTAAGAGAATCCACCATTGTATGGGCTTTCTGAGGTTAGCAGGAAAGACTCAGAACTATCTGTGCTATGATAATAATATCAGTAATTTGTATATCAGTTAGCATTTATTGAATAATTACCAGGTGCTGTTTTAAGCATTGTTTTAGGCTATGCTTCCCTGGAAACAGACTTTGCAACAAATAGCATGTAATAGTCTTTTTAGGGATTCTCTTTTTAC
>PVHX01032351.1:0-13935 GCA_004024805.1 Geosciurus inauris | reverse complement strand
AAAAATATAAAAACCTGGTTAAGTTCATTTACACCAAATATAATTAAATAAACCATAAAATCAAAGTATATTAGATGTTTTAGGTTTCTTTTAGAGAGATGAGCACAGGACAACTAAAGGAGAAGGGATTTTCGCCTGGGAGAGAAAAGGGAGCCAACCTGCGGCATGAATCAAACACTGCTGACCTCAAAACTTAACATCCAGTGTCCGCTCCTATTCACCTGGAGACCATACCCTGTACAAAGACTCATGCTAATGCTGCTTTGATGTCATTTATAAACCCTGGGGCTTTCATGCTGGGCTTTATCTTAAAGTAGTCTAGAGTCCAGACTTCAGGTGTGTGTCACTCAAGTCATGCAGACATACACAAGCATCTCTTTTTGGATTTCTAGCTTTTCTCACAATCAAAGCAGTCTGCATTCCAATTAGTCTGCTTATAGCAGTTCTTCCACAAGACCACAGAACCACTGATGAGAATGAGAAAGCAGGACTGTTCCCACCATGGTCACATTTGACAGTTAAGGTGATATAACCCAGCACAGGGCTAAACACATAGTACAATATCAAAAGAAATTCAAGGGCTGGGGCTGTAGCTCAGTGGCAGAGCACTTGCCTAGCATGCGTGAGGCACTAGGTTCGATCCTCAGCACCACATATAAATAATAAATGAATAAAATAAAGATCCATCAACAACCAAAAAATATTAAAAAAAAAAAAGAAAAAAGAAATTCAAAGAACCCAGCCGGGCATGGTGTTACAGGCCTATAATCCCAGCAACTCGGGCTGAGACAGGAGGATTACAAGTTCAAGGCCAGCCCAGGAAATTTAGCAAGACCTTGACTCAAAGAAATTTTTTCAAAGGGCTGGGGATGTAGCTCAGTGATACAGCACTTGTCTAAAACATGCAAGGCCCTGGTTTCACTTCTGAGAACCAAAGAAAGAAAAAAATCCAATTACAGCATAGGCAAAAGACATGAAGAGATATTTCACAGAGAAGGAAACATAGGCATGAAGCAAACAAGCATGTGAAAAGACATGTCATTCACCATTGGGAGACACAAGTTAAAACCATAGCACACCTATCAGAATGTCCCAAGTAAAAACCCAGGCATGGTAATATGTGCCTGTAGTCCCAGTTACCTGAGAGGCTGAGACAGGAAGATCCCTTGGGCCTGGGAGTCTGGGACCAGCCCAAGCAACAAAGCAAGACCCCATCTCAAAAAAAAGAAAAAAAGAAAAAGAAAAATGGCTAAAATAAAAAATATTGGTAACACCAAATGCAAGTTAGGAATGTGGAGAATGTGGCTCACTCATACATTGCTGGTGGTAATATATAGATATATAATGGTACAGCCACTCTAGAAAACAATTTGGCAATTCTTACAAAACTAGTCATGCATTTACCATATGACAAAACAATTACATTCTAAGGTGTTTATCGAGAGAAATGAAAACACACATTCCTACAAAAACCCATACAGGAATGTTCCTAACACCCTTATTAGTGACAGCAAAAAAATTGGAAACAACCTGGATGTGCTTCAATGGGGGATAATTAAACAAACTGTGAGGTATTAACACCATGGAACACTATGTAGCCAATACAAAAGAGCTACTGATACACGCAACAACTTGGATGGATGTGAGCAAAACTAACAATCTCAAATGTCACTTAGTATGTGATTCCATTTTTAAGACACTCTTGAAAAAATAAAGAGATGGAAAATGAATTGGTGACTGCCAGGAGCTGGGCACAGGAAGAGAGGGTGGGTGTGGCCACAAGTGGTAGCATGAGTGGGGCCTATGGTGAAGGAATAGTTCTGAAGGTGACAGAAATCTCAGAAATCTACAGATGTCCTGAGATTGCACAGAACTATATACACATGTGCACACACAAAACTGGTGAAATCCAAAGTCCAGGAAAAACACATGAGCTTGAATAAGGTACGTGGATTACATTAATACAAATTTCCTGCCTTTTTTTTTTTCCTGGTGGTGCTGGGGATTGAACCCAGGGCCTTGTGTATGTGAGGCAAGCACTACCAACTGAGCTATGTCCCCAGCCCCCAAATTTCCTGCATTTTTATAGTTATGCAAGGTATCACTGGAAGAACTAGAAGAAGGGTATAGGGACCTCCCCTGGACTTTTTGTAACTACCTGTGAATTTGAAGATATTCCCCCAAGTTTTTTAACAAAAAAATAAGCAAAGTTTGGAGCAGGATAATAATTGTAGAACTGTACAATTTACTGAAAATTATCAACTGTATACTTTAACAGAAAAATTTGCTGTTTACAAAATCTACCTCAATAAAGTTGTTTTAGGGAGGCAATAATCAAACCCTGATATATTTTCATGAAGTGAATACTTACATATAAGAGGATATCAAGCACAAAACATTCAAGATATTTTATTTTTAGTTCATTTCTGATTTTAGTTCAACTATACTATCAGTTAATTTTTCTTTAAAAATTGGTTTGTTGAAACACTGTACTAATGTTTGCAATAACTTCCCTTTTATTATCATAAAAGTAACAAGTCTTTCCTAACAAATTAAAAATATAGAAGCCGGGCGCAGTGGCGCAAGCCTGTAATCCCAGCACTTAGGGAGGCTGAGGCAGGAGAATCGCGAGTTCAAAGCCAGCCTCAGCAACAGCGAGGCGCTAAGCAACTCAGTGAGACCCTGTCTCTACATAAAATACAGAATAGGGCTGGGGATGTGGCTCAGTGGTTGAGTGCCCTGAGTTCAATCTCCAGTACCCAAAAAAATAAAATAAAAACATAGAAATAAAAATATGGATAACAACAACAACAAAAAAGCAGCCTATATCCCAGTTGGTTTGCTAACTGTGGAAAGTACATACCATCAGAAAAGAGCATGTGAAAGGATGGAACTGTAGGTGAGCACTGAGAACCTGCTCCTCAAAAACAGGTGAACCCACACATCATTTGAGATCATTTCACACAGGAAGGAAAGCCAAGTCAGTGCTGATAAGGCTCCTGTAACAAGGGCTTTGTGAAGAGCAATAGTGAACCTTACAGTGGCAGCTCAGTCCTTCCTTCCACAGTTGTGCCCACACCATGAAGCTGGGGCCTGTCTTCTCCAGAGTCCAAAGGCTGTTGTTGCCAGAACCCTTTCCCAGGCAGCCTCTGCAGGCCATGAGCAGACTGCCAGTTCCAACTCACCTCCTGCACTGATCCAACTCAACGGCTGCACTGAGGCAAAAGAAATGGCTCTACTACTACCAGGAACTGCTCAGGAAACTTCCTCTAGGGGTTGGGTGTTGCACACTAAGATTTCATTCTTTGTTTCTGACTTTTCCTTCCTTATTGGATTCAGTCATCTCTGGCTTTTCCTAATGATTGCTACCCATACAGAAATACTGGCAATAATCTAATTTAGGATCCTAGTCCCTGGATTCCTTCCTGGTTCCTCAACTCCAAAATAAGCTTCCAGAGTCCTGCTCATGATCTGTACAGGGACCACAGACAAGGCTTTAGAAAAGACAGCTGCCAAAGAGAAATGGCCTTGTTTTAGGAAACTTGCAGGGGCTTCTATCTGTATTAAAAAGGAAACTTGAATAGAAATAGAAAATCTTTTAAGCTAAAATATTCTCACATTTTAACTAAGGTCAAAGTACCAGAGTAGTAACAATACCCTGACGATCTGAAACTACTTTACAATGGTCATTTCATCCTTTGATACTGGCATTTACTGGAAAGACTTATTTTAATCATTACCTTTGGAATGCCAGCAAAACATCCACTTTTTCTACGGCTACTGACTTCTTTAAAAAAGAAAATCTAAGCCAGGTGTAGTGGTGAACACTGTAATCCCAGCAACTCAAGAGGTTAAGGTCAGAGGATTGCAAATTTGAGGCCAGCCTCAGCAACTTGGTGAAACCCTGTCTCAAAATAAAAAGGGCCACAGATGTAGTTCAGTGGCTAGGTGTTCCTGGGTTCAACCTCCAGTACCAAAAAAAAAAAAAAAAGAAAAGAAAAGAAATCTAAGATTCTGCTCAGTCTAAGTTCAGCCTTAACAAGGCATCTCAGTAATTTAAGGAAGGACAGGACCCATGAACTACATCTTTTACATTTATCAAATTCTTTCTTGCCTATTGGTCATCTTCATTCAGACCATGAAATGTTTAGTCTGCAACTAACCAGACTGACATTTTAGTTTATCATGTTCTAAATAGAATATGGCAAAACTAAACTTTCAACCTTCAGTATGAGCTACTCAACCTAACCCGAATTTAAGAATAAAACTCCTACTGGGGCTGGGGTGGTGGCTCAGTGGTAGAGCGTTTGCCTAGCATGTGTGAGGCACTGGGTTCAATCCTCAGCACCACATATAAATTTAAAAAAAAATAAAGTTCCATCAACAACTAAAAAAATATATTAAAAAAAAAAAAAAACTCCTACTCAAGTTTCTGCTTGCTCAGTTTTGGAAACCTCTACAGAAACCACAAACATTCAGAATTCCTTTATGTGAGGAGGTGGTATGAAACACAGGTTAGTATACAGGCAGTTGTGAGCTCAGACCAGCTATGGAACTTCCAGCAGTAGTACTTGCTCATACTCCTGTGCTGGGAGAAGCACAAGATTCGGACAGGTGTATACCACCTGCCAGCTCACAGGAAACACAAAACACACACTAGCTGCTATTATTGGCGCTATCATTGTTTCATTATTCTAAAATAAAAAGATATACAAGCCCCCAAATCAATCTAGTTTTACAGAAGAAAAGAAGAAATAATTTATGCTACCAAAACTTTTAAATATTGTGAATATTATAGTATCTCCTAATATCAGAATAAAATATAATTGGTTATTTCTAAAATACCATCAAACAATACCTAAATCAATTATAAGTACTTCTGATTTAATATATCTCCAGGGGCTGGGATTGTGGCTCAGTAGTAGAGCACTTGCCTCACATGCATGAGGCACTGGGTTCGATTCTCAGCACTGCATAAAAATAAATAAAATATTGTATCCATTTACAACTAAAAAAATTTAAAATAATAATAATAATATATCTCCAATTATAAGTCATGATGTGCACAATATTTTCCTCAGTTTATTACATTATGAGCCTTTTATGCTTTGGAGCGAACTTTTAGATATAAAAATTAAAAGGCACCAAGCGAGCGATCTACGTATTAAACAATTTAAAATCCAACTGCTGGGCTGGGGCTGAGGCTCAGTGGTAGAGCGCTTGCCTTGCCTGCATGAGTCACTGGGTTCAATCCTCAGCACCACATAAAAAATAAATAAAATAAAGATATTAAAAAAAAAATCCAACTGCTCACCTGCCTTCCAACCCACACGAAATATATACTTTTAAAAACACAATCTCTTGGGATTAAGAGAGAACTGTAGACTTGCTGCTCATCGCGAGCAAAAAGTAGCGAAGTACACAGTCCTGACTGCTGAAGGGCCAGTGTCGAGCACCCTACCTTCTTCTCCCTCCCGCTGTCGGCCTGCACCGTTTCTAGGCGGGCTTTGAAATGCTCACAGTCCAGTTTCAGCTGCTCTAATTCTTGCTCCTTCCTTTCCAGGTCTAGAAGAAAGAGACAGAAAAACACTCAAAACATGCCAAATCACTCATCGCTCCTAAGCATCATTTGCCCAGTCCTCCCTTAGTAGAGCCTGCACTGACTTCTTAGCTCACAATGTTCACATTTCTGATATCTAAGCAGCCCTTGAATAACCAATGCTCTTAAAAGTCCTATGTAAGTTTTTATCAGTTTATAGCCCAGAGGAGAAAGAGCTTCTTTTATTGTTTTGTTTTGTGCTTTTAAGGCCTCACTTTACTGCCACACTTGTACTCAAGGCTTTAAGAAAATGTTATTTAAAGGACTAAAGGCAGAGCAAAGAAGCCCGACTGTCTCATGGCTTCATAAAAAGCAGAAGGCAGCTCAGTGACTCGACGGTGCCAGCACAGGCTGATTCACATAGCAAGTCCCGCCAACTGGCAGACTGACTCAAGGGGAACAACTGAAGAAGCAGTCAATGGAAGAGGGAAGCAACAGAGATCAAGAGGAGAAAATGCTGTAGTGAGGTCTAGGAACTACATCATGCTTCCTTTTCACCATATTCACTTAGTTGATGAGTCAAATGGCCAACAAAAATCAACTTCAAATATTTTCATTTTAGAAATACTGACTTTCAAAAAATCAAATACATAGCACAACTTTTTAATTGCTTTTTCTGAAGGGCTGAGAAATCTTCTGGGGTTTTGGTTTTTTGTCCATACTAGGGGTTGGCTCGCACTTACTAGCTGCATCCCCAGTCTTTTTATTTCTTATTATGAGTCAAGGTCACACCAAGTTGCCCAGGCTGGCCCTGAACTTGCAATCCTCTTGCATCAGCCTCCCTGATAACTGGCAATATAGGTGTGCACCTCCACACCCAACAAAATCATCAATTTTTTACACACATATATTCCAAGATTTGAGGAAAACAATGCTAAAAACAAACGGTATAACTTCTCTTATTCAATAACAATACTTCAGGGCAGTAAATCTCAAACTTGAGCATATATCAGAATCAGAGGATTCGGGCTCCATCCATGGAATTTCTCATATAGTGAGCCTGGGTGGGCCTGAGAATTGACATTTCTAATGTCTGAAAACCTACACTTTGAGAACAACTGCTTCATGACAACAACCTCATCTCTCATCACTAACAAAACGAAAGGAACACACAATGCACATGCACCACAAGCAAGCACAAGAACTCAGCCACTACTTTGTGAAAGAGCAAACAGAGGGTAATGAAGGCCCCTGTGATGAGGGAGAGTCTCTAAGAGTGACAGCTGGCAAACAACATTACTCTATCACCAAGGGAAAAAGCGAACAAACAAGTTATCATTTAATAGGAGACAAAAAAGGGGCAGGTTGCTGGATGTGGAGGCACATACTTGTAATCCCAGCTACTCCAGCGGCTGAGGCAGGAAGATCACAAGTTCAAGGTCAGCCTGGGCAAGAGACTAGGCTGATACCTGGTTTCAGCATTACAAATAAAAAGGGCTGGGGATGTGGCTCAGTGGTTAAGTGCCCCTGGGTTCAATCCCTGGCATCAAAACAAAAACAAAACAAAAACAAAAAAAAGCACTGGCGATGTAGTTCACTGGTTGAGTACTTACCTATCATATACAAGCTTCCGGGTTCCATCCCCAGTACCACAAAAAATGAAAAAAATGAGAAGGAGCAACGCTTTAACGTAGTAGTCTGAGAAGGCCAGAGAAAACCCAAATAAACTCGTAGGGACTGCTGAGAACTACATGGCATTCCAAAAGCTCTGGAGGAATAAACTAAGCTAGTCTTTTAGTTTTCCCACCCAAGAAGAAAGATTAGAAACCTAAAGGTCAATATTCAGACCAGCTAGAGATTATGAAACTAGCTGGCAAAGTTTCTCTTAAAATGTTTCTCAGAAACTAGGGTGCCATCACTTGGGCTATTTCTTCTCCCTTATATCAAAGTTGTCTTTTCTGCTCTTTTAAGATATGTTAGGCTATGACATGACTTTTATTGGAATTCTTTATTTTGTCCCACTAATCCTAGAAACCTAAGAAATTAAATATCAATGACTATTATGCTTTAAAAACTGTAGCTGCATATTTGTAAGTGTTGAATAATAAGAGTATTTATATATACATGCAAATACATAATCAAATGATGTACATATCACATGCAGTCATTGACAAAAAGAAACAAAATGAAAAAAAGAACTAAGACAAAACTACCAGTGGTTTAAAATTTCCTCTTTGCAGTTAACCCTTAAAGTTTCCTTCTACTATTAAGCTGTATATTACTTGAACACAGTAAAGAAAATAAGGAATTACATCTCTACCATCCTGTGTAAAAATCTGTAGGAATTCTGACCACCCAAAAGACATCTTTCATTAAGGTAACTTCATGATCGCTTGTCTCTGTGGCTGATTATGACCTTACTGTGATTAACACAAGGCACCAGGGTAATCCCACAGCACTCCAGGTCGGTGACGAGGAAGCCACCCACGCACACTCACTGAGGAGGCAGTCCCCTTCCACGATGTGAGGCCGCCACCTTGTGATCAGATGGGAGCACTGCTGCCCCCTCCTAACCACCTCACTTTTCAACCTGGACCACCCACTGCTTGCCACCTACCACCATGAGGGCAGAGATTTTGTGTTGTTTTATGCTAAATTCCAAGAGTGTGGAAAAGTATACAGAATGTAACGGGCAATACCTAAATATATGTCACATGAATGAAGTTCACTTCTTTACATATTCCTCCTCCTTACCCTTGAACAGAGAAAAACATGGAGCTATTTGATTATCTATAGCCTCTAAACAAAACTATATTGCTTTTCCAATTTTTTAAAAACCCAGGGAATGAAATAATATGGGTAGTCAGTGATGCATTATATCTAGTCAAGACATTATTCCAGCAGAGTATGGTGGCACATACCCATCATCTCAGCTATACAAGATGAAGTAGAAGGATTACAATTTCAAGGCCAGCCTGAGAAACTTAGTGAAACCTTGTTTCAAAATTTAAAAAAAAAAAAAAATTAAAGGGCTAGGGGTGTAGCTCAGTGGTAGAGCACCTACCTAGTATGTGCAGTTCCTGGGTTCAATCCCACTTAAAAAACAAACACATTATCGTACCCAGCCCCTGGTATTAAAATGGGGCCTGCCACCCAGTCCCAACTGTATTTTCAACTGCTAGTTCTCAGTATTCAAGATGGAGATCGACTCTCAGTCTAGCTATGTAAACTGAGGGAAGGAAAGCAAGGCCACAGGTCGACTTGTTATACAGAGAAACCATGGGCCATTTCAACACCAATGTATTTTCTGAAACTACAATCCTTTTTTTATAGTTTTTTGGTTTTGTTGTTTGGGTTGTTTTTCCTTTTTTCAGTACAGAGGACTGAACTCATGTCACTGTACATGTGTCCACCTTGGACTCCCTTGGCTACATCACAATCCCTTCTATTTTAGTTTAAGACAGGGTCTCACTAAATTGCCCAGTCTACCCTCAAACTTTCCATCTTCCTGCCTCAACCTCCTGAGTGGCTGGAATTACAGGTATGTACCACCACACCCAGCTTCATAGTTTTAATAACATGAGAATGACTATCTCGTAATGCTCAATTTATTCATGGGGAAGGCAGAGAGCTATAAATGAAAAGCAGGACTTCTAAACACTAATCAAAGAAATGAAGACCATCCAGAAGGATTAGTTTCTACCCTTTAACACACGGCATGTTTATAACAAATCATCAATCATCTTCCATTAATATATTCACTTTTATAAGTCATAAAACAAAAATAAAGGCTTTTTAATTAACCATTAACTTTTATTTTATCACTCTCTGACAGGTTCAGAAAAGAATTTAGAGTATATTACTAATGGGTTCCATTTCTATTTTCAACTGAGATTTGGGTAGTATATTAGTTTCCTAGGGATGTGGTAGCAAAGTACCATAAACTGGGGGCTGAGATTGTAGCTCAGTGACAGAGCGCTTGCCTCGCATGCATGAGGCACTGGGTTTGATCCTCAGCACCACATAAAAATAAATAAAGATATTGTGTCCACCTACAACTAAAAAAAAATATTAAAAAAAAATGAGGCTGGAGTTGTGGCTCAGTGGTAGAGCGCTTGCCTAGCATGCGTGAGGCACTGGGTTCGATTCTGAGCACCAAATAAATAAAAAAATAAAAAGGTCCATCAACAACTAAAAAAAGAATTAAAAAAAATTTAAAAAAAAAACAAAGTACCATAAACTGGGTGATTTAGAACAATAATTATTATCTCACAGGTCTAAAGGCTACAAATCCAAACTGAAGGCATCAGCAAAGCCATTCTTCCTCCAAAACCTGAAAGAGAAGAATCCTTCCTCCTTCTTCCACCTTCTGGCAGCCCCAGACAACTGATAGCTTTTTCCAGTTATAGAGCATCTAGGAGATACTACTTATGCTGCATTGTCTGTGTATGTCTTGATCTTTCCAGCTCTCGTGTTCCTTACGGGTTAGAACCATCTCATATACACTTGTGAATTCCTTAAAGTAACCAGTATATAGTCAGTAGAGGACTGAAACAATCCAAACTGCATGAGGTCTTCCAATGGTGCCTGCAGTCCCAGTTGCCCAGCTCCCTGCTCCAAGTCATTGCCCAACCTATTAGGGCAATTCCTGAGGCCAGCTCTGCTGTGATGCCATCCTTTTTTTTTTTTTAATTTTATTTATTTTTGTAGTTGTAGGTGGACAGAATATCTTTATTTTTATGTGGTGCTGAGGATCGAACCCAGTGCCTCACGCGTGCTAGGTGAGCACGCTACCACTGCACCACAATCCCAGCCCCTGTGATGCCATCCTCAGCAGCTCCCCACTGCTAAAACCAGACAATAGCAAGGTTACAGTACCTTCAGTGGTGGATTCTGACCTATTAGAGTCTAGACTCTCAGATAGTCATGTGCTCTTCCTCTTCATCTCACAGTCTCAATTGCAAGATCTCAAAGTTAGAAACAACACAAGCCCCTTCCTCTACAAAGAACCCTCCACCCAGCACTGAAATGTAGCAGAGAAATAGTGCTGGTGATTTAAACAGAACTTCTAATGGGGTAAACCTCAATGATTCCCTTTGGTGTACTCCTTACAGGTTCCAAAAATGTTGAAAAGGTGAAAAAAATGTTAATATTCCAGAATTAATATTTTAAAAACTAAATAACACCTCAGTTAGTAAACTTAAATGCACTTGAAATTCTAGCATCCATTCTAAGCCAGTCAAATACTTTAATTAGCTATCAAAATTTTTAAACAATTCAAAGGAAGGAAGGAGGGAAAAGTTAGAATCATAACATGAAAATATAATTTTTTAAATTGCACTGACAAAAAATCTGCTTCTAAAACAATATAAAGGCCTTAGAGTAATCTCTTATAAAATAAAGAAAATGTATGACTAATCAGAATGTGTTCTCACACGGGCACAGCCAGTATATACAGCACTACCTGGCATCACTACCTCATCTGCACGTCAAACTCCCCAACCTACCTGGAAACTGTCCAGGAATGGCTCAAATCTTATCCTTTTTATATCCCCTCACTGCCTAGCAGTCCTTGACAAATATCAGGCATATAATAAATGATCAACTAAATTCACTGAAAGACCTGCAAATCAATGCCATCACAAAAACTAAGACCAATCTTGCTCAATTAAATGATTCTCCTAAATTATTTCCCAACTAGTCTTGAGGATTATGCTTTTTATCTACACACAGACGTGACAAGAATAACTGGGTGATCTGCAGTGATATTCAAACACTATACAACTCTATCTTCTCCATCTTGCCAATCTTTCACCTCCTCTGTGCATAAGCCCCTTTCTATTTTCTTCTTCACACTCTCCTGTAATCCAGGTAGCCCCCACTCTGCTTTGTGCCCCAAAAGGTTGATGTCAACATCCACAGTAACTGGCTCCTTGCCCTATGGCTTCCTGCTGGACGTAGACAGGGCAGGCCCCGCAGGAAACCAGAGGTCAGGAGAAAACAGGTTAAGACAGCTACTTCTTGCTGCATGCTCCCCGCAGAACTCCATCCTACAGAGGCCACCTCCCACCCAGCTAGTATCTCCTGCTGTGGCTCCTCCAGGCCCAGGGCAGGTGACTGCACTCCACTCTTGCCAGTTCCTGGATGCTTCCCATGACCCTGCAACAACTTTGCAAGTCATCTCTTGACGTACTCTCGATCCTTTGTTCCCACCAAGACATGGACTGATTCATATAAACTCCAGGTCAGATTAAGAACCTGCTCTCTGCACTTACTTCTCTTCCACTCCTCACAGCTCCTTCTCTAGTTCAGACTTCAATGGACCAGAAACAATTCTTCCCAGAGCTAAAACATAGGTTCCCCTTGCTTCTCATTAATAACAAATTCTCAGGAAATTAACCTTAAAGAGCCCATAAACATTTCAGAAATCACACTTCTTAGCAGCAAGCTGCTGCTAAAAACCTGAAGGTGACTCAAAATGACAGTTCTACACACAATTAATATGTCCGTTTTATAATATCTTTAAAACTTATTTAATAATTTCAAATTTATAACAAGACCCAGATATGGGATGCACATGGGCCCAACTCTTCCTGAGGCCTCTACATACTCAAGAGCAACACAGGGGGCTGGGATTGTAGCTCAGCGGTAGAGCGCTTGCCTCGCATGCGTGAGGCCCTGGGTTCGATCCTCAGCACCACATACAAAGCAATAAAATAAAGACATTGTGTCCATCTACAACTAAAAAAATATTAAAAAAAAAAAAGAGCAACACAGGCAAAGAAACAGCAAAACTAGACAGAGCATCCAACAGTCCCATGAAACTGTGGGACTACAGTGCAGGGCTATCACAACGTATGGGTGGATCATGATCCCAGAGAAAATGGAAATAGACAAATGAGCTCACACGGGCATTACTTCTCCCCTCAAGGCACTCAGCAATTTGCAAGACACATCGGAGGGGCTGTGGAAGCAAGCAGTAAATGAGAAGGCCAAGCTGCCCGGCAGAGCTATGATTATGCCCATGGTTGAAGATATAAAACCTGGCAGTTAAGGCCGGCCAAGGTGAGACGACTAGTAAACTGAACTCCCTTGAAGGATTCATTCCCCAAGGGAGAATGAACTAGAAACTGGGCAGCTAGAACTGATAATAGAGCCAGCCATGAATCAGCTTAATCACTGGATTAAGGTGATCAACTCTTACTCTCTTCTAATTGTTTGGCAGAACTCTCCCACCAAAAAAAAAAAATCCTTACAGGAAAAAATACCATCATCCAGAGTCAGTTTTCATGTTTAAAAAAAAAAAAAAAAAAACAAGGACTAGGGACATAGCTCAGTTGGTAGAGTATTTGCCTCACAAGCACAAGGCCCTGGGTTCAATCTGCAGCACAAAAAATAAAAATAAAAAACCCTGTTAACTAATAATCACTAGGCCTACCAAGAGGAAAAGCAGGCAACAAAAGCAGACCCACAGGTGACTCAGATCATATTTACCAGATATAGACTTCAAAATAACTGATTAATATGTTCTAGAATATAGATCACAAGAGAATTTCATAAGAGAACTAGAAAAAAGCAAGCCAGACAATGGTGGTATACGCCGGTAATCCCAATTACAGAGGAGGCTGAGAAAGGAGGATCACAAGTTTGAGGCCATCCCAGGCACCTTCATGAGAACCTGTCTCAAAATAAAAAATGAATAAAATAAAAAATAAAAAGGCTGAAGATGTAGCTCAGTGGTTAAGTACCCTTGGGTTCAATCTTCAGTTTTGAAAAAAAATTCAATAATATATGATACTAATAAAAACTAACAAAAACTCCAGAATCAGACGCACACATCTATGGGGTCTTATTACTTGATCTATATCAAGAACAACACTGGGCATGGGGAGAGTGGGGGAAGACATCTTGTCAAAATATAGTGCTAAGTCAGCTGACCACACAGGCAGGCACTATTTGAAAAGACATGGACAGTGTGGATCACACACCATCATCACAGAAAGGTCTACGGGCAAAGCTGATCGAGGCCTGATGCTGGCAGACAGACCTGAGATTTTAAAAAGAAAATTAGCTGGTCAAATCTCCCACCTGTTGCAAACTGGTTGCACCAGTTTGTATGGACTACTCATATTTTCAGTGACCACAACAAGAAACTGTTTTACAATAATAACATTTAATCCATTCGCAATAGCCTCCGAAAAAATAAAATACTTGGGAATCAATCTAACAAGAGAGGTGAAAGACCTCTACAATGAAAATTACAAGACACTAAAGAAAGAAATTGAAGAACATCTTAGAAGATGGAAAGACCTACCATGCTCCTGGATAGGCAGAATCAATATTATTAAAATGGCCATACTACCCAAAGCACTATACAGATTCAATGCAATCCCAAT
>PVHX01032350.1:0-14009 GCA_004024805.1 Geosciurus inauris | reverse complement strand
TGCCCTTGTAACAGACCCTCACCACCTCCACCCGCGAGGACATGGCAGGAGGGTGCCATCCATGCCTCAGGAAGTGGCTCTCACTAGAAAATCTGTAGGCATCTTGATCTTGTATGTTCAGCCCCCAGAACTTTGAGAAATGCTTTTCTGTTGCTTATTTACTTCTCAGTTTGGGGTATTTTCTTATAGCAACTTGAAAGGACTGAGACTAACCAGGGGTATCCTACAGTTCCAGAAACGAAGGGTGTGCTCCCACACCAAGATGGCGGCATGCCAATAGGAGACAGGAGCCAACTGAAAGACATCCTGATGGACAGGGTGGGACAATGTGGGCAGCAGAATAAAGAGGAAGCTCTGAGTTATTATCTAAAACATAAAATAAATGCCTGCAATTCCATACTTGAATTGATATGAATAAGTAATTGAAACATCAATAAGTGGAAAGGGTCAACAAATCTCTCAAGCCAAGAATGAAATCTGCAGGTGGATACTCTATCCTCAGGAGGTGAGTGTGGCTCTCCATTCTTCTGGTGTGAGCTGTTCATCATGGCTTGTTTCCAAAGTGGAAAACATGAAAATTAACAAAAAAGGAGAGTGGCCTCACCTCAGCCAGGTGATGAGGACAGCATCCCACAGAGAGTACCAGCCTTGGAGGTGTTGTGAAGGTCATGGCCCTTTACCTCTGCGACTTTTCACCCCAAACCCCAGCTCCCATCTATTCTTGAAAGAGCTTCATGGACATCCTCAGTGCCTGACCCTCAGAACTGTTAGGGTCACCAGAAAGGAGAAGAGCTGAGGCCCTGTCACATCTGGGGTGTGCCTGAGGAGACAGGCAGCCAAATGTGGCATGGTATCCCAGAGGAGCTCCTGGAACAGAAGGAGGACCTTTTGTTGGTTTTTAAAACAAGTTTAAACCATGTGCCCTTTAATTATATTGTACCAATACTAGTTCATTATTTTGAAAAACGTGTCACATTAATGTGGGATGTTAATAGAAAGGAAAATTGAGTGTGGGTCTGTGGGGACGGTGCTACCTTCTCCACTTGCCTGGAAATCTAAAACGGTTACAAAATTAATTGTTTGTTTAAAAATGTGTAATTGGTTTTGTCCTGTTTCTCATCCTCTTCCTCCTCTTTGCCTGGTGAGGTGCCCTCTGGGGTAACCCAGGGTGTGCGCAGGCTCTGTGAATGAGTTGCGTGAGCTGTCGCAGATGCTGGGTCCCAGGCTTGGTCTTGTGTTCCGGGTCACAGGAATCCCTCAACAAGGACGCTGGTGTTGGACATGCCCCTTCCCTGCCCTGCCCAGCCAGGCTTTCTTTGGTCTGGAGTGCTCTAGAAACATTTAACCACTACTTCACTCTTATGTTTACACGTACGATATATATTAGAGACCTTAATGTTCAGGAGAATGAACCATTCGCCCTTCCTTCTGCTGAGAACAAATAAAAACCTTAAGATTATCTATAAAAAGAGTACAAGAGGATTCCAGCAGGTGGAGGGAAGAGCACAGATGGGCCAAGGGCCTTGCAGCCGAGGAGGACGTGCTAGTGGGTTCTCTGGGTTGGTTTTCACCCCTAGACCCCAAACGGAAGTAGAAATCTCATGTCCTGTAAACACACTTAAAAACCAACCCCCCAAAAGCCCAAGACTCCAGAACCAGGAAAGGGGGGAGCTTACAAGTAGAAGAAAAGCTTAGATAACAATTATCCTGCTTCACCAAACAAACAAAGAAAACAACCGTGTCCCGCTCAGCTCTGCCAGCAAAGATCCAGTCAGAGCTGGGACGTGCTCCTGGAGGCTGGTGGAGAAGCATGGCCTCAGCCCAGCCAGGAGCTGTCGGGAGGGGCATGGAGGGTCCTGGGAAAATTATATCCACAGAGAACTCACTGGCAGATTCCAGGGGTGGAGGGAGGGCCGGCAGGGAGTAGGCGTGACTGTGAAAGGACTGGGGCCAGGTGGTGTGCGCCGGGTGGCGTGGTCATGGATGGCACGGTTGTGCTGTTTTGTCTTAGCTTTGCACACTGTTGCCTCGGGGCACTGGAGTATAAGGTGTGTGGGATTTTTATCATTTCCAATAGTCATCTATGATTATGTCAGAAGAAGTTTTATTAAACATTGTCAGCTTTTTGTTGCTGTGTCCACAATACCTGACAAGAACACCGTAGAGGGGAGAGAGCCTAGCTTGGCTCGCATTACACAGGTGCAGCCTGTGGTAGGCTGAATCCATTGCTGTGGGCCCAAAGGTAAGGCAGAACATCATGGCGGCAGGCGCGGTGGAGGGGCGCTGCTCCGTTCTTGGTGAGTCAGGAAGCAGAGGGGAGAAGGGAGGCAGCAGGGAAGAGACCCGTCCAGCATGTGCCCAGTGACCCACCTCCTCCTGCCACGCCCCACCTGCCACAGTCACCAGCCACTCAGTCCATTGAAACTAGGATGGCCTGATGAGGCTGCGGCTCTCACCACCAGCCACTGCCCCTCTGAGCATCCTGCATCAGCACAGGGGCTTTGGTGGACACTCCTGTCCAAGCCATAACAACTGGTGTGTAAGTTACTTTGCAAAGACATTGTGGCTACCTGGGACACTCGTCTCATTATTGATGCTGCAGGAGCTCCCTGCTGTAGCTCGGGTGCCCTGGGAGCCCTGGGCCAGGAGGCACAGGACAGATGCTGCATCCATCACCACGGATGGATCCCCAGGGGCGCAGATCATGCTCACCTCAGGAGTAACCAGTGAAGCAGGTGTAACCTTGAGAAAGGGTGCAGGGCAGTGCCGAGCTGCCTGAGACGCCCCGGAATCCATGGAATTAAGTTGCTACCACGCAGCACGACGGGGACTGAAGCAGACGAATATTATAAAAATGCCAGGGTGGCATTCCAGTGCCGAGTGTGCCCTCTGAGAGACACTCTGCTGCAGTGCCACCATCGGTGATATTGCCAGTGCCCCGTGTGGCCTGCGGGCTCCCGCAGTGGTCTCAGATCTCTGGGAGCTAAGGCTGCTGCCCTGTCCACCTCAGCAGGAGGATGGCACCTCCTGCGTGGCCTGTCTGCAGAGCGGCCTCCCTGGTCTCCAGGGCTCTGCAGTTCACGACTCTGGAAGGAGGCAGAGGAGGCCTGGGGAGAACTCCACAAGTCGACTCCGGGCAGAGCAATGCACAGGGGTTCAGGCATTGCTGAACCCCAGGACCCCACCCTCCTGTGCCCCAGGCCTCCCGTGGGCAGGGTTGCCAAGGTCACAGGAGCACCAGAGGACGCCTGGATGGGAGCTGGAACCCGCAGGGAAGGTCCTGCACTGGTGCCCACCCACTGCGCCTGAGCCCTGTGGGGTGTGCCGTCCTCACAGACCCACATCCTATGTAAATCCCAGTGCATGGGACCCTTTGGTGTGCAGGAGACGGCAGGAGCACAGGGGAGAAGGCTGCCTACCCGATACACATTCTGTCTCCCTCTGTAAACTGAAAACCTAGTTCATGGTCACAGCATGCCCAGCTTTGTGTGAACTGTCAGGTCCTGGGTGGTTCTCAGGAGGCTCCTATAAGGAGCAGATGCAGGAAAGAGGATGTAATCCATTTGCTGCTTCTGCCTCATTCCTAGTCAGAATATGGATGTAATGACTGGAGCGTGAGCAGCCACTCTGGATGATGCAGTAGCCTTGATTTTGAATTGTCAGTGAACTAGAAAAATGGAAGGAGTTGACATCCCTCAAGTTCCGAGCGGCACCTACCAGCCTCAGACAGTGCCTTAACTTGCTGTTACAGACGGGAAGTGGCTGTCCTGGCTAAGCTACTGAACATGGCCCTGATGTGCGTGTTTCCTGGGGTGCACTCCCGTGCTGCGTCCAAGGTGTACAGGCTGCACCCTCCTCACCCTGCGGTCGTCACCGCGGCCTGGTGCCTCAGCCATCCCTCTGGCACCTGCTCCTGTGAGGGCTGCTCCACCTCTGCTCCCCACTGTGCCTTTTGATCCCAGATTGAATTTTCCACCTTGCAGTCCTGTGAAATATTTTTCTAATTTAACAGCTCTTGGGGAAAAAAACAAACAAACAATTTTTGCGGCTTCCTTGATTTTTTTCCATTTTAGAAACAGAAAACAAAAAAGCCTCGAAGGTGTGGAGTGCAGAGACAGGAAAGAGGGGAACTAGACCATCTTCTGGAGAGCTGATGAGGACTGGGCGTTGGAAATAGCAGAGCAACGAGAAGCTACAGGGAGGCGACCCCCGCTGGCAATGACACCTGGTGTCAGTCCCTGGCAGGTCGTGGCAGGATCTCCTTCTCTTTCAAAGCTGAATGGCGCCTGCAGCTGCCAGGTTTCCTTCCTCTGTGGATGGACTCATAGGTCCCTCCCCTGCCCGGACTCTCCTGCTCATGCTGGAGTGAAGGAGGCAGGGCGGGTGTGCCCCAGAGACCGGATGGCATCTCCTTTGGATACGACCCTGGGTGTGGGGAGCTGGGTCACCCGACAGGCGGGGCCCAGCCCGATGGTGTGCAGGGCGGTGAGCTTCTGGTGTAGTGGCCACAATGAGCAGGTTGCATTGTGCCCCTGACCTTTGCCAGGGGGTCCTCCTTGTCTGCGCTTCACATGGGGAGGAGCGGTCACTGTGCGGGGGACGGCTGCCCGGGAGCTGGACCATGGCGGTTCCTGTGCTCACCCCAGCATGTGGCATGTTATACCATGTGCACACTCCCACACACACTCCCACACACGGACACACACTCTAGCATACGCGGACATACTCACATACACAGACACACACATGGACACACACACATAGAAACACACATATGGACACACACATGTCGACACACATACACAGACACACTCACACACTCACAGACACACACGGACACACTCACACACAGACACACACGGACACACACACTGACACAAATAGACACACTCACACAGTCACACATAGACACACACACACACACACATGGACACACACACAGACACACTCAGTTGGCATTTGTCAACTGCACCTCAATAAAACTTTAAAAATTGATAAAAAATAAAAGCATTGTGTTAAAGTTAAGGTGAGGAGGTGGGGGAGGGAGGAGGAGTGGAGGAGACAGGCTGCCCCCCAGAGGTGAGCAGTGGACTCCTACAGCGGGGTGCCAGTAGGAGGTCCTTAGGCCACTGAGGTTGTCCTGGAAGGCTGTGGGGTTGCCCCGCCTTCCTCCTCCCATTTCGCTTCCTGGCCATGAGGTGAACAGCGCGGTTCTGCCCCAGGCTCCCTGCCCTCCTGCGTGCCCGCCAAGGCCGTGGGTGTGCTTGACTGCAGCTTCTAAAACCAAGAGCCAAAGCAAACCTTTCCTCTTGGTAAGCTGATTATCTCAGGTAGTTCATTATAGTGACAAAAAGCTGACCAACAACATTTTCTAGCCTTAGGAAGGTGAAAAACAAGACTTCGGTAAAGAAGATAAATTCCACACTCAGTCTCCAAGCTGTGATTCTGTGCAACTCTAGGTGGAAGTGGGCGGCAGCTGAGACGGGACTTGGTGTCACCAGGAGAGTCTTTAAAAGTCCTTAAATCACCTAGATTCTGACCCCGTTATTTCTGGAAATCAGCAGAGCATAGTGAAACCAGGAAACTGAAGTGCAACTACTTTTTCTTCTTTCTGAAGTTCATGTAATTGAGATAAAACATCGGAACCCAGAAGCCAGCACAGTGTTCTCTTGCCTAAACACTTTGCAGAAAAGCCTGGCAGTGACACTTCCAGATGGCAATTACCAGGGAGCTGTGTGAGGAGAGTGCAGGCACCCTGGAGGGGGAGCGGCTGGGGGGGAAGGGGTGGCGGGGGAAGGGGAGGGCTGCTCTGGAAGAGGCTGTTGCCACCTTCCCCAGCCTGTCCTCATCATCTCCACAAATGATCTCGGTTTCCTCTTGAACCATCTGCTGTGACAAGATGGAAACGGGGAGGGCCGCCAGTCGTGGCGGTTAGCACTGCAGGTGAGACCTGCAGGACTGTCTTACCTCCTCCTACCCGCCTCGTCTGCTCTGGTTGCTTCCTCTGGACCGTGGTCTCCCCTGTCCAGCAGAATGCTCTAGACTCGTGACCCTATTTAGGGCTTCTTGTTCAGAGTGGCCGTGCTTGGTTAAGGGAGCCTCATGTTTCTGAGACTTGAGTGCAATCAGTGGCCCTGAGCACTTCCATGCAGGGCAGAGGAGCAGGAGCCGGGATATGGTGGCCTCGGGGCTAGGCCAAGACTCTGCATCTGGACAGAAATAAAGCCTGGGGCCCTCTCCACAGGAGCCTGCTTGGGCAGCATGGCAGCTTCCTTTCCTGTCGCTCACAAACCACAGACGGAGCTAAGGCAAGAAAGGCAAGAAATAGGCCACCCACGTGTGTCCCTCAGAAGCACAAGGGCGCCCAGCTCCAAGGACCCCGCTGTGCAGCACCTCCCTGGGGCCGACTCGGGTTGGAGGTTGCGAGCGTGATTGCCATCTTATACGTAAAATTTATCCCCGTGGATCAGATAAAAGGGGAGGAAAAGTTCTTCAAGTGATAAAGTGATTTGAAACTCTATTTATTTTAATCATTTTGTTTGAAAGATGTGTTTATAATAGATAGGAAAGGCAATGCCAGCTTCCAGGGCCACCCATTTCTGGGAACAATACATTCTTTTTTCCAAAGTGAAATGTCATCTGTTTCCTGCAGAAGAGAGGCTGTGCCGCTGAGCGGGGAAATTAATTGGTAAAATAGCAGGAGGACAACTGCTTATCACAGGGAGGTTGGCTGCTGTGCCCCCTCCCCTTCGTCCCCTTATAATGGTGGTGGGTGGAGCTCCAGGTCTGCCCACCCCACCTCTCACTCCCTTCCCGGCAGAAAGCATGGGTCTCCACCTGGGTCACATGCCCAGCGGGTGAGGAGATTTCCCAGGAGGACAGGCTGTGGCCCGGGAACTCCCTGCATTTGTAAGTTCTTCATGTAAGACCCACTTTTAATTCTTCTCTAGGCCCTCCAGTCTTACCACAGTTCAGGTTTCAGGAGGAAGACGTTTTCCTTTTCACTCACTCCTTCCTGCATCAGTTCAGCAGACACACACTTGGCAATTCCAGGGTCCCCCATGCTTTCTGCACAGCAGGTTTGTAGCTGGCAACCTAAAAGCCTGCCTCGCCGGACTTGTGTTCTAGATGGAGAGGCTGCGAGAAACCAGAGGGAGGAAAGCATACAGTAATCTCAGGAAGTGCCAAGGGCAGCACATTATTTTCTTGAAAATAATAAATAACTCGACCAAGGTAATGATTCAAAGAGTAGGAAAGGGGTGCCATGCAGACAGATCCCCAGCAAAGCCCCGCTGAGGAGCCATGCTTGAATGCAGACAGAGCTGGATGCCTCCTGAGCCAGGGGCGGAGGTGCGGGAGCAGCAATCCAAGAGGAGCACACAGCGCGTGCAAGGGCCTGGGGTAGGAGCAAGCGCTCAGAGGGCAGCCAGGCCAGAGGGTGGAATAGGAAGCTGAGCAGGACCAGAGACCAGGGGACCAGAGGGATGGTACCTGAAGTGGGAGGAGGTTTGGTAGGAGAGACGGTTACGATTGATGTCTGGGAAAGTCATGGGGACGGCAGGGTTCTGACCAGCGGGTAACACAGCAAAGCTCACACAGGATGGAACTCAGCACCATCGTGCACAATAAAGTCATAGTTGGTGAACAGCAACTGGCTTGGCTTCTGGATGGGAATTATAAAAGCATCACAGTTTCACAAAACTTTGGTAAAATTTTAATGTTTTAATAAAATGTTCCTAAAGTGTTTACCATAATTTTAAAATTAATAAAGCATTTTTTGGAACTGCCCACGTTACCACATACGGTTTAGACTGTGAGTCTGTCAACACCCCAGACTCAACCATTAAATATCATGCAATTATTTCTTCTTTTGTGGTTTGGAGGAGACAAAAGAATTTTGAAATAGTCATGGACTCAACTCCCTCTTCCCACCTGCTCCCTCTTCTCACGCCCTTATTTTAAAAGGTATGACTGGCAGGCTGGGCAATTGGCTGTCCTAGTCTGTTTTCTGCTGCTATGACAAAATACCAGACTGGGTCATTTATAAAGAAAATAAATTGGTTTCTCCCAGCTGTGGAGGCTGGGAGTCCAACACCAAGGCTTCTCTGCAGTGTCACTGCCTGGCAGAGGGCCTTGTTTGGTGGCAGCAGGGAGCAGGGCTGCCAGCTCAGGCCCTCCTTGCCAGCCTGAGTCCTGTCAGATGACCACTCTTGGGACCCCTTAACCCAGGCTTTCTCCCAAAGTGCCCACCCACACAAGAATCTGAGGGCTAAATGCCCAATAGGCGAGACTCTGCAGGACACAGTCCACACATAACATTGGGTAGAGATGAAATTTCCTGAGCAGAAACCTGACAAGGAAGGAATCTCCACTTAGACTAAAGAAAGCCTGGCCCTGGACCTGGAGAGATGTGTGACTGGGTACTATGGGGCCCATGTGGGCTCTGGCCACCGGGAGCTCTCTGGGCCTCAGGGAGCTGCTAGCAGAGGAACCAAGCCCAGGGTGCTCGGCTCAGGCTGCATGTTAAGTACAGGTGAACTGTCTAGAAATGAGTGTGCCGAGGCTCCTCCGAGGAACCAAGGAGTTGTTCCAGGGCAAGTTCTCGGCACTAGCCTTCCAACTAAAATTCCCAGCAAGTTCTAATGGCAGCCACGTTTGGGAACCTGGACTCCGCAGGACTATAAACCCTCAAAATGGCCTGGAAACAACTGGCAGCCTCTTGATGCTTCCCTGTGATCAGGCAAACAGGTCCTCTCTGCCTCACTTCCCTTGGGTACAGAGTGAGGAAAGCAAAGGTCCCACTCACCAGGGAGCTGAGGTTGGAATGAGGGTTAATCCACATGCCATGCTTGGGAGCGTGAGGTTGGCAAATGTCACTGCTCCACACATGCTAGCCATCGCCTCGTCCTGCTCACATCCCCCTTCATCACCAAGCCCATCAGTATCATTTTGTATGGTCATCCATGCAATTTCTATTTATGATCACTGTCACCATCCTCACTACCATCACCACAATCGTCACCTTCCTCACCACCAACACCATCAGCACACACCTTCAGCACTATCACCATCATCATCATGATCATTGCCATCATTATCACCATGACCACATCTTCATCACCATTGCCATCACCATCATCACCATCACCGCCATCACCATCATCACCACATCACCATCATTATTACCATCACCATCATCACCATCACCACCATCACCATCACCATCATCACCATCATCATCATCACCATCATCACCATCATCACCATCACCATCATCATCACCATCATCATCATCATCATCACCATCATCACCATCACCACCATCACCATCATCACCATCACCATCATCACCATCACCATCATCACCATCATCACCACATCACCATCACCATCATCACCATCACCATCACCATCATCACCATCACCATCATCACCATCATCACCATCACCATCATCACCATCACCATCACCATCATCACCATCACCATCACCATCACCATCACCATCATCACCATCACCATCATCACCACATCACCATCATTATTACCATCATCATCATCACCATGACCATCATCACTATCATCATCACCATCACCATCACTATTATCACCACCACCATCATCATCATCATCATCATCATCATCACCACCATAATCATCACTAAAATCAGCATCAGCATCATCAACACCATCACTGCCTTCATTAAAGGTCAGGAAGCATTTATTTTCTGGACTAATCTTACTAGGGATGGAGCACATTCGGCCTTGGACTCATCTTTAGCTCATCCAGTGCAGCTCATTCTTACATGTAAAATTACCACATTTTTTCCACCTACCAGTCAGAATCCCATTACTGATCAGTGCCTTTTGAAACTGGAAATTATTCATCTCACAAAGAAGCCTGTTCCGTATTTTACATCTCTGATGATTTGCTTGAAACAAATACTAAGGGCTGAAATTAGGGGAATGGGGAATGTGTCACTCTTAGATGTGAATCCATCTCATCTGTGGAAACACACCAGGAAGCCGCTCATTTCAACCCAGTCTGGCAGGAAAGGAGAAGGGTTTAAACATTACTTGCCAGTCCGAAGAGTACAATAACCATCACGAGGTTTTGTTTAGTTTTGTTTTCGTTCATAATGAAGTTGAGTATTTTTCCCAAACGTGTTTCCTCTCTCACCGATCTTCTTCTGTTTTGTCTTGCCTGTTCATGGCGCTTGCCCATTTCTATTGAACCACTAGCTTTTGCACTGACAGATTTATGAACATCTTTCCTCACAAGGTTGCAAAAGTCCTGCCGTCTGTGTTCCAGACATTTCCGCAGTGTTCATGTCCTTTGAGTGCATTTACAATGCATATCAATAAACAGAAGTGTAAAATGCCACATAGTCATGCAGGTACGTTCCTGTGTGGCTTGTTACTTTCCATTTAAGGTGAGAAAGTTTCACATCTGGATATAGATGGAGATTTGCCCTCGGTGTCAGGCTTCCTGGGGGCGTTACATCTCACAATGATGCTCTGTATATTTCTGTTTCTTGTCTTAGTGCATCATGTAGATGTCCTGTCATTTCAGTCACACCAGGAGGCATGTGTCCCCTCAGAAAGGCAGGGTGGTGAGAGTGGAAAAACACCCAGACCTCAGAAGCTGCAATGAGCGTCCCGGAGAGAAGCCTGTTTTCTGTTTCCCGTCCCCAGCACTCCACCCCTGCAGACCAGAGGACTCCGGGGTGGCAGCAGGGCACAGGGGAAATTGAAGAGATTTCAGAGCTATTTCCCAGAGTCTGGAAGGTGTGAGGCCCGCAGTCTTCCTTCCCAGCCCAGCAGAGCGGCATGGGGGACAGAGGCCTGGAAGTCCACCCAGGCAGGGGGCTCCGAGATGCTCAAATTCACCTCTCATCAGGGTCAAGAAACAAGGCTGTGAGAAAGCCCCAGAGATGTCACAACCCTGAGGACAGAGACATGATGACAGAGACTGGAGAGAAAAGACCATGGCTCAATGACCTGGTGCAGATGCCATATTCCTGAGAGCTCCATGAGCCAGCCCTGGGAATGTGCCACCATCCCTGGGTGCTGTGCTGACTGCAGAAACAGTGCTTTGAGTTAGTTTAGGTCTCCTCCACCATGAACAGAGGGTGATGAAAAAAATGAAGCAATATATGGAATGGGGTGTGGATTTGTATCCGTGGTTGTGTGTGTGGAGTTTGCTATTTACTCCATATGAATTCATAGCAGAGCAGAGTGCAAAGTAAGGATTTGCCATTTTAAAATAATTAGCTCCAAATCGTTGTCACTCCGACTTTTCTTTATTTATAAACGTGCGTGTTTGATTTATTGTTAACTTGCAATGCCACGTTTTTCATGTTTCAATTTCAAGTGAATTTCTGATGAACTCTGGGTCTGCCTGTGGCCCTGCTCCTGTGCATGGACTGCTTTCTGCCTTACCTTGGCTTCAGAAGGCTTCAGCTAATTGCTAAGTTCTGTGACATGTTTTAAGATTAAGCAGAGAAACTCTCCTCACATGCACCTGAAACTCTCCTGGAGTTCTTGCTTGCTTGGAACCTTCTTGCCAGGGCTGTGGTTTTATGGAACAGTTTAGGTGGGATTTATCCCTTTAGTGCATTGATCTAACTACCCAGGATCACCTCACGCTTTGCTATTGATTCAGATCTTTTCTGGTCTTTGACGCGGTTTTATAGCTTCATTTATATTGGGTTTATTGCTAGGTGTGAATATTTCTGTGTTTCTGTTTTGCGTATTTGTTGTTTGCTTATTGATTTGTTGTTGCTTTGTTCTCATTTGGAGGCATTTAAGGACAGTGTGTGCTCCAGAATAGGAGCTTCCCGTCTGTGTAACCCTTTCTACACAGCTGATAAGGTTATTTCACCAGGGCCTGATTTCCTGCAGTTTCTCTTTTGTCTCCAGCAGTGCATGGAGCCCAGGCTCTCTCTGTGGGGTACAGATCCCTTCTGTGCACAGCCTCTACCCCTCCTCCTGGAGAACAGCCTCTGTGGGGGAGTCCCTGGCCCTGAGCCTTTAGCTGCGCTGTCTCTAATGGTGGCTTTAGACGTGGCTGCCACTACAGCAGGCCAGGTCCTTCACCTCCCCATCCCAGCCTCTCTTGCAAACCAAGGACCACCCCTGAGACTCTGCATAAGCCGCCCTCTTTCTGTCCAGAGGCCACATCCTTTTCTTCCTCTAAAAAGAGCATTTGAATCAGACCATGGTCACCTCCACCAATTGGGACCTCCACGCAGCCAGTAGGTGTGAACAGGAGACACACACAGGATGAACTGGCTGCCGCTAGAGCCTGGCCCCACTGGCGCAGGAGAACTTTAGAGGACAAGAGGCTTAACCAGTGCAATCCTACTCAAACTCAGCTTTCCAGATTGGAACAAGTCTTGAGACCCTGGAGACCATTGGTCTTTAGTTTCAGGAAATCCCAAATGTCAGATGATTCCCTTTTCCGTGAGGGACTCAAGGTTGCTGAGATGGAGCCAGACAGCAGTCAACACTCTCACTGGAACCCCAATTCGGAAGAAACCAAGAGGTTCCTCCTCACTGCCAGGCAGGAGCTCCACAAGGGCACAGTCCCTGAACGGGTGGCTGATTTCCTTAGAATTCATTCATTCACGAAAAGGATCTCTGAACAGAGGAGAGAGGGGCCACAGATAAAGTCTATGGAAATAAATTACAACCTGATTCATAGATTATCTTAATGGGAAGTTGGAAAAGCAAACTTAAAGCCCCCTCAATTTGGTCAGAAGAAATGATATACAATTAGACGTTATGAACACCCCAAAATATAAGTCATGTATCCTGTAATGTGTAAATAGAAGGCAATTCTCAGGAATTGCTCCAAGCCCAGCTTTAGGACAGGAGTTGTATTTAAGGGGTAACAAAGCTCCCTAAGGACTTTCAGATTGGAAGCTAAGACTTTACAACTAAGCTAAAGGTCCATCTACCTTGTGACCCAGGTGTCCCACTTCTGGGTATGAAGTCAGCAGTCAAGGAGAACCCTGCACATCCGTGTCTATTACAGCATGATTCACAGTCGCCGGAGCTTTTAACAGCCATGATCGTATGTAATGACCAGATTTCTCACTCATAGTTGGGGCATGGAAAACGCTCATCTTCACTTTTCAATACACTTCTATTTAATTTTTAGTGCATTAGAGACATACATAACACGGGCCTCCATTTTTTGTATTCAGATGACGTCGTTTTCTCTATTTCAATGGCCAGTTCTTCCCCTTTCCTCTCCTCCTCCCTTGATCTGCTCTATGGGTCTTCCTTCTACTTCTGCATCCAGTCTTTAATTGATGCACTATGACTACACGTCACGTTGGAACATTCCAACCTTTATAGATCTATATCCACACACGCCCCTCGTGTGGTTTGGGCAACTCATCCCCAGTTCTTCCCTTTCCTCCTCCACCTGTCCCTCGGTCCTCCACTTTTACTCTGTTGGAATCCCTTCTATTGTTGAAAGATCCCCCTTTTTTCCCCTATTTTGTTCCTTCTGTTTGTTTTGTTTTGATGCATTTCTAATTAGTTCAATTTAGTCATACATAATATTAGGTTCATTTGGAGATAATTATACAAGCATAGAGTATAATTTGCTCTGATTCCTCAGCGCTTACAGTTTTTCTCGTCTCTTCTAGACCCCTGTTCTCTTCCTCTATTGATATTTCTTCTATATATTTATAGTTTTTTATTAGTGCCTTGTGGCTATGCATGAAGGTATAATTCATTTATTCACATATCCATGTATGTGCATAGGAATGTTCGCTCAGATTCATTCAATAATTCTTCCCTTTTGCTGTCCCTCCCCCTCCCCATCAACCCCTCTCTACTCCATGGATCTCCCTATTATATTTCTTGGAATTCCACCCTTGTTTCCTTTTTTCTTTTGCTTTTCTTTTTTTTCTTTTTTCTTTTTTTTTTTTTTTACTTATTTTGGTTCAGCTTCTGCATATCAGAGACAACATTCAACCCTTGACTTACTTTCTC
>PVHX01032349.1:0-14003 GCA_004024805.1 Geosciurus inauris | reverse complement strand
TTTGGTCTATGATTATCTGCTCTTTGCTCTGCCTTCTTGAAGCTGTGATTTCTCTCTACTCACCAGTCCCTGAAGACAATCTTGAAGACAAACAAACACACCTTGGACCACAAGGTCAGTAACCTCCTTGTGGCCTTCTTCACCCTCCTCAATGGACATTGGATCTCTTACTAGGTGTCCCTGTGGTTCAACAAATGTCGTAGTTCTCAAGGCTCCTGTGTTATCATCCCGAATCTTGAATCTCTTCTCACTCCATCCTGGGAAGAGCCATTTCCACCATCCCTGTGATGTTTGGTGAGGGGCATTCAGTTCCTCAGGAATAGATGACTTCTTTTTCTATAGTTGCTTCCTGGGTCCCTTTTGAAAGGATCTCCCTTCTTCCACAGCTTCAGGGCAAAGGACAAAAAGATCCGTACTTAATATGCAGACCTTGCAACCAGCCTTCCAACTGCTGTTCCTGCAGAAAACTCCTTCGATACCTAAAAATTCTTTTGCTTTTTCTTATTCTTCCCTTTGCACGTAGGCTATACATTTTTATCACCATAGCATTATAAACTATTTAATGTACCTTTTAATAGACTTAATATACCTAGAATGTACTAAAAGAGCTGAGGCTGCTCTTTAAGCATCCAAGTTAAATTACAAAATATAGTCATGAACTTTGGGGCTAATAGTAAACACTATTTTCCGGTTATTTTATCATGAAATATTTATGAGTGCTCTTAAAATAATATATTGGTATATGCCTGTTATTAATACAATTTCCCCTAAAATGAACTCTTTTAAAACTTAAACACAAGTCCAGAACGTTAAAATTTCACAATGTGGCTAAGAATAAAAGGCATAGTTTGTATTTAATGAACATTTATTATGTGCCATGTTCTGCACTAAGTGCTTTGCAGACATTATCTCATTTAATCTCTCAACGGTCCTAAGAGACTAGTATATAACAGTAATTGCAGACGAGCTAGCTGAAGCACAGAGGGGTTAAATGACTGGAGTCCCAAGCCACAGTAGAGCTTGATTCCAAAATACAAACCTTAGCTGTCAAGTGATATTGACTTCTCAAACTAGAAAGAATAAAAATGTATGGTGTGTGTTGGTGTGTGTGTGTGTGTGTGTGTGTGTGTGTGTGTGTGAGGGTGGGGGGTGGTAAAGAGAGAATCAGATATCTGGAATATAACAAACCCTAGTGTTTTACCAGAATAGTTTTATAAGGAAGAAACCCTCATTCTGGATTCAAAGTACATGTAATAAGCTTTAAAATATTCTGGTACTTTTTGTTATGCACAACCTATCATTTATTTACTTTTTCAAGATGATAAGAAAATTTCATAAGACAGTGTGAACAATTAGACTTATGTTGATTATTTAAATGTGGCCATCGAGAAACCAATAGGAAATGGATGACTGACTCCTTAATCCTAAATCCTGTGTGAATGTAAGGTGCTCAAGAAGTTGAATTTCCTTCCATCTTCCAGCCTGCAAAATTGCATTTGGTGTGTTGCCACTTCAGAGTGACAAACAGGTACCCCTTCACCGAGATTTCATTGTAAAGAAGATAGTAATGCTAATAATAGAATTAATAGTGAGTCATTGTGGCAGAAGCAGCAGCAGCAATTTCAATACTCTATATATTTCACAAAGATGCTATTATTAAGGAGACAAAATCAGATTATAACACATCTATCTCTTCATTTTGCTATTCATCAGGAAAGAAGAAAATGACTTCTGCTCAGCCCCAGAATAGATCCAGGAAGTCCTAATTTGTCCCCACACTGAAGATAAAGTGACAGGGTCTCTTGAATTCCTTTTCCATTTTGTCACTTCAGGCTCTTGAGAACTGTCAATACTGGCCCTTGGGAATTGTGTTGGCATAGTCTATAGGGCCCATCCTTGTAGGAGGTCTTAGAGACATCAATTCCTGCACGCTGATGTTCATAAAAATTACCTTTGAGAACACATAGAGGCCCTGGAATTGTCCAAAAACACACAAATACCATGTAATAGAACTCAAGGCCTTCTTTTTTTATTTGTTCTTTTTAGATATACATGACAGTAGAGTGTATTTTGACATATTATACATACATGGAATATAACATTCTAATTAGGATCCCATTCTTGTGGTTGTACACAATGTGGAGTTTCACTGGTGGTATATTCATATATGAACATAGGAAAGTTATGTCCAGTTCATTCTAAAAGGCCTTCCTAATGTACACCAAGATCTCCTAAATTAGCATGAAGAGACTCAGAGTGAACTTCATAATTAAAGTAAATATGCTCTTTTGTAAACATTGTAAAGGATACTTGGTTGGCTAGCTCAACGTGCAACCAAACCTCCTTGGAGTTGGTAATATTGGAATTCTAAAATGATCTTTCCAAGACCTTTTAGAGCTGGTGTTCTCTACATGATTTGTATTCTGCCAAGCACATGCAATTTAGTGAGAAGTAGAAAACAGAAATGAGGCGGAGGCCATATTCCTGGTGATGTTTTGCTCAATTTTCCCCACAGCAATGTTCCAGGACCTGGTCTCAACTTCCTGGGTGTTGAGGGCCATTGAGGTAGCAGAGGCCATGTTTCAATTTCAGCTTCCTGACCACAAGAACACAACTCTAAAGCTGCACCCTTGAACTCATGGCTCTAGTAGCAGTCTCAGGAAGAATACCTGCCCAGGATGTCAGATCCAAATTGTTCTTGGATCCTTAAGCAACCCAGGCCTTTAATCCTATACCAACAAGAAAAGCTGTAAACGTGGTCTGCCTCAGAGAGTAACTCTCCAGTGTTCCCTCAGTTGTAACCAGTGAGGCTAATGGACCAGGAGACACAAGTGGAGCCATGGAGGGAGGTGCATGGGAAGGTTTCTCCCAGGAAGCTGATCCAGGGTTTAACCATGAACCTTGATTCATAGCCAGGACCCAAGTTTTCACTATTTCCATCTAGCAACAATTAATCCATCATTCTCCTTAATAAATGACACCACATACTTCCCAGTCTTCTCTTTTACAAATCAGAATATGTATTGAAGTTGCCCAGTTTTACTTCTCCATTGCGTTTTGGGCATGGGGAGGCAGGAACACTTTTCTGTTCATATATGAGCCTGTAAACTAAATGATCCACTTCCAGCCCTGATGGTGAGGACTGCACATCACAAGGAGACCTTCAACTTTGAACTGTAGTAACTGGAAGTATGTTGGAATTGCCACCTTTAGGGAGGGAGAAAACATGTCCCATGTGTGGGAAGAAGGGTGTGCACATTTGGAATCCAAGAGGAGAGGACTGTGGAAGAGATAAATTTTCCCCTAAAATCTATTTTTTTTCCTTTAATGATAGAACTTCCGAGTTCTATGGACCATATGACAATTACATGGCAGAATTATATTGTTGTCTTACTTGAACTATTGTATCTCTGGGTTGCTTGGCTATAAAAACTTATCTTGTACCCTAAAACTTCTGTTTCACTTTACTAATTCATAAGCCAAGTGGACAGTTAATGACTAGCTGAACCTAGGACAAACTGGCCAAACTAGAAATAGAAATTAGAAGCACGTGTGATAATTCCCAGTTGTTACTACTACAATCCCTGGAAACTGGCATTTCTATGACATCTGCGGTGATCCCAAAGGCATCTTTATTTCCACCTCCTTGTCTCTCTTTTCAGATTCTGGTGTCCTGATCATCTTCACGTTATTCTCTTCTCTAAATTCATCAGTATAAATGGGAAATAGAAGACAACTCATGTGTATTGAATATTTTCTCTATGCCTGACACTTTGCCAAGCACTTTATATGATGTGAGGTGTACAGTATCATAATCCCTAATATTCAAATGAGAAAAGTGAAGTTCAGAGATATTCATTAATTCTATGTACATCCACTAATCTAGTAACTAGTTGGATCTAGCTGAAAATCAGTTCTTCAGAGTTTAAAACCTAGAGGTGTACAACTATACTCAGCCCTGTTAGTATAATTTCAGGTGTCACTGGGTGGATAGAAAAGTGAGTGTCCTATTTATGTTCTGTGTGGATCCCTTGAATCCTGCCACATAAATATTCACATACTTCAGGGAGCTTATTAACTTTCCCTTTCCTAGGGAAAGTGTCTAGCCTGGGCACTGACCTCAGCTCTGGAGGGGCCAGGTACAGAAGAGCCATATGTGTGTTCAGTGTGGCCAACTGACTCAGGGCCTGATCCCCAAGAGGATGGAAAGGGTTAGCTTCATGAATGATAATGACATATGGTAGTGATCTTCAAACTACATTTTGCTCCAAAACCTAAAAATATTTTATAAAAGCATGTACCCTTCACACATTTTAAATCTCATTCCAGAAATACTTGTTATAAGTACTTGTTATTATGTTTTAAATACTTGCAATGGATGTAATTTCCAGTGTGCATTAAATATAGATGCATTCATTACAAGTCACATTGCTCTTTTAAAAAGTACAGTGGAATCTAAATATCCTAATAGTTCAATACCGGTAAGTATCTATTTTTAAAAGATCTAAACAAGAAGTTTCTTTTAGCAGTCAGAAATTTTTTTTATATATTTTAGTTATACATGGACACAGTGTCTTTATTTTGTTTATTTATTTGTATGTGGTGCTGAGGATCGAACCCAGTGCCTCACACGTGCGAGGCAAGCGCTCTGCCACTGAGCCACAACCTCAGCCCCCAGAAATTTTACTTTGTCCCTTGCTAACTCCAATCCCCTGCTTCTGCATAAATTTATTCAAATGTAATAGTGATCTATACTTGAAAATCTTTTGTAGACCATATAAATATTATATTATCTGCAAATAAATTGTGTATACACATTGAAGTTCTTTTTTTTTTTTTTTTGCTTTATGTGCCCGGAATGTTATAATCATTCACATTTTCTGTCATTTCCAATACACAGCTGTTCAAACCAACATCAGTAAGCTGACACTTTTGAATATTATTCAACATAAAAGAAATTTGTTGTTGGAAGTGCATCTCTTTATGAGATGAGTGATGCTTTGTTTTTAAAATGAGTTCCTCCATATATCCATGAATATTATTTACTGCAAATATGAGAAAGATTGGCATCATTTCCCCCATTTTTCATTATATAATGTAAAGACTAAGAAATCTTATTTACATAATAAGTATAGGGGATAGAAAAGGTTTTGCTGAAACAGTCACTCAGTTCTTTGAGCTCCTTTAAATTATATGTCAAAAATTACCTAGTGATTTGTCATAACATTATTTTTCATGTTATATCAAATGACAACTTGATTAGTCCTGTCTTCAGTTTTGTTGGGAGAAAAGAATTGGAAACCACCCAGCTTATAAACGCATTTTTTTGTTGTTGTTCAGTTATTAGGACTTTCACCAAGAAAGCTATGCCAAGATTTATCAAATAACTATTAATTATATATGTTACTTTTGACCTAGAGATACTTTCTAAAGATAGATTCAGAGGTGTTGGGAAAACAAGAATTCCCTATTTTAATGCACCTTAGCCATTTTATAAGTTCTAATACAATTGTTTTTATATTATCACTTGCTTTTAATACACTTTTTGTTAAAACTTTGATCAGCTAAGACAACAGATTTGGCTCACTAAATCTGTGGAAAATGTTTACTGTCTAACCCAATTGGCAAAAGCTGTCATATCAGACTTAATTCTTCAGTAAAACTCTGACCTCAGCTTCTAGCTCAAGGAAATAATATGGATTTAAAGGAATATTATAAAAACCATTTTTAAAAAAGTTGCAAAGAACATCTTATAAAATAGATTGCCAAAAGTACCAAAATCAAGATTAAAATTACATAGAGGTAATAGAATTATTTTTCCCAATTTTATAACTAATTATAAAACAAGAAAACAATGTTGCTTCTTATAGAAAATCTGTAATTACATTAAAAAGTGTAACATTCTTGCTGGTTGGAGGTCTGTCTCTCACCTTAAAGTGGGAGAAGGAATTTTGGAAAGTGAACATTATGATGAACAACCTTCATAAACATGCTAGTCAGATGTCGAGCAGATCATTTTCAAGTAAGAGTATGTGTGTATGGAGTTTGAGAACCTAGAAATTGATTTCCTTGAAACCATCTGAGCTGGTATGATCCTTGGAAAGTCTTCAGGTACTCTCAGAGTACTCCAATGTGAAGACCATTGCTATTAAAAACCAAATACCTGACCCGCTTGGACACCTGAAGGAACAAGGCATATAATCAATAACAATTATTCTGAGAATGGCCGACTGCCACTTATAAGTCAAGGATTTCCAAAATTCTCATCAGTAATGCTTCTTTCACTAAATATCTCAACTGGATGACTCACAGTCACTTCAAACATAACACATGTGTAACTGAATTTACTGTCTGTCTACTCAGGCCTCTACTCATCCTGTATTTCTTTTATTAAAGAATGAAACTAATATCCACCTTATCAACTATAGAAAATACCTCTGTTGTCCACCTAATACACTTTCTTCACTAACCAAGCTACTATTTAGTTCAGAGAGGCAGTCTACCCAGATTAATAGCTCCCTCACAAATATGTATAAATTATATATTTTTAAAATATATTTTTGAATATTTTAATATATTAATTATATATTTTATGTTAATTATTTTTTAAAATAATAAAACAAGCAAATAAATGAATAAAGCACATGCATAAAAAATTAGTCCACAACTAGGAGTAACTATACAAACTATTTTGTTGAATGCATGAATGACATGAATGGAACATTTGGGAAAGCCCTTTTGAAAAGGGCAGCCTCAGCATGAAATTTTGTTCCTCTCCATTCTCCTTCATCCAGCCTGGACCACAGATGCCATGCTAGAAGTAGCAAAGCTTCCTGCAGGAACAAGATAGCAAGCATAAGGATGAAAGGCTATGCTTTGCAAGGCTGAGCAGAATGTTGGGAGGAGCTCCACTCATCTGCAGAAGGGCAGTAGACTGTTTCATCAACTTTTCTAGCCAGGCACAATCCTGATGTCAAACCAACCCAGAAACCTGGATAATTCTGCACAGCTCCTTCTCCTGTAGACCCCACCTCCACCTGATTCCCAACCCTGATCTCCCTAACATCTTTCTAATCATTCTGACTCTCTTGGACAGCCATGGTCTTAGTTGGAGCTCATTTTTGTTTGGTTGGTTGGGTTTTTTTTGTTTTCCTCTTTCTCTGATGGCAATGTTTTCTTATTAGTCTCAGCTTGCCCCAAAGCTTTAAATGACCTCTAAAAATGCCTGTAGAGTGAAGCACCAGCTTAGCACAGTGTCTGAGTTGTGTTTGCCTCTGCCTTGCTAGACTAATTTCTGGGCTCGCTTCTCCCACCTTGCCCTCCAGCTGAGCTACATTACATTGTTTTGGAACCTCTTCTCACTTTCCTCTGTCCCCTGAAATTATTTTCATCATTCACTTGATCATGACAAACACTGCTCTTCTTTCAACCCTCAAGTTTTATCACTCTTGTTGGCCTTCCTGATTCCACTGGTACCCTGCTTAAATGAAGAAAGAAAACTAGGGGACTAATAAAATGATTTGATGGTTTTTTTTTTTACTTTATGAGAAATGGGGATTTAAAATATATTGTTACCTATGTGCCTATAAATGGCAGTTGGTGCTTCTCAGTATAACAATAATTATTACTGATTACATACCTGACTTCTTCAGGTGTCCAAGCAGGTCAGGTATTTGGTTTTTAATAGCAGTGGTCTTCTCATTGGAGTACCCTGAGGGTACCCGAAGACTTTCCAAGGATCACATGAGTGCAGATGGTTTCAAGGGAATCAATTTCTAGGTTCTCAAACCCCAGACATACTCTTACTTGAAAATGATCTACCTGACACCTGGCCAACATGTTGACAAAGGTTGTTCATCGTGACGTTCATGTTCCAAAATTCCTTCTCCCACTTTAAGGTGAGAGACAGACCTCCACCCAGCCAGAATATCTTAATCTGGTTTATTACTATGTAATTACAGACGTAATCACTTAATATGTGAAATTTTTGAATTTATTAGTTTTATGAATTTATATCACTTTATATATTAATTTTAAGCCAAACTATATATTAAATTAATCCCATTATATTTGACACAGTAGCTTTTGGATTCCATAGCCTTGTTGTGTCAAAAACAAAATCACATCAAATTTTTAAATTATAGAAGTTAATAGTACATACAACAGAACAGTTTGGACCATACTGAGATTTTATCTCACATCAGTCAGAATGGCACTTATCAAGAATACAAATAATGCTAGGCCCAGATAATAAAATAATGCCTGTAATCCCAGCAACTCAGGAGGCTGAGGCAGGAGGATCGTGTGTTCAAAGCAAGCCTTAGCAATGGCGAGGCACTGAGCAACTCAGTGAGACCCTGTCCCTAAATAAAATACAAAATAGGGCTGGGGATGTGGCTCAGTGGTTGAGTGCCCCTGAGTTCAATCCCCAGTACCAAAAAAGTAAGTAAAATAAAATAAAGAATACAAAAATAAATGCTGGAGAAGATGTGGAGAAAGAGGAACAACTTTACACTGTTGGTGGGATTGTAAATTAGTACCACCACTATGGAAATCACTATGGAGTTTCCTTCAAAGACAAGACATGGAATCACCATATGACCCCTATACCACTCCTCTGTATTTACCCTGGATAATTAAAGTCATCATACTACAGTGAAACATGCATGCCCTTGTTTATAGCAGGACAATTCACAATAGCCAAATTATGGAACCAGCCTAAGTGTCCATACACAGATGAATATATAAAGAAATTGTGGTATATATACACAATGGAATATTACTCAGCCATAAAGAAGAATGAAATCATGGCATCTGTAGGAAAATGAATGGAACTAGAGACCATTATGTCAAGTGAAATAAGCCAAACTTAGAATGTCAAGGGTTGTATATTTTCTCTCATATATGGAAGCTAGAGAGGAAAAAGGAAAGTAAGGTTGAATGGGGGGATCTCATGAAAATCTAAGGGAGATCAGTAAAGGAAAGGGACCTGGGGAGGGAGGAAGAGAGGAAGAAGGGGAGGAAACAGGAAATGTTATGGAGTGATATTAGCGAAATTATATTGCTCCATTGTGTGCTTGTATGAATATGTAACAACAAATCCCATCATTACGCACAACCATATTGCATCAATAAAAAATGTGAAGACCTCATACCAAAAGTGATAATAAACTTGCTCACAGCAGTTACCATACCATTTAGAAAGCGTACAGGAGGAAGTATTTTGACCTTTTTTGGGTTTGGTGTTGGATATTAACATTCTTTTCGGGACAAACAAAGCTATTTAAGCTGATTTCTCTAATAGCTTATCAGTTTAGTTTTATTGTGTTGTGCCACCAAGGGCACAAAGCTTGTGTTTTGTGTTTCATTTATGATTAAATATAGCATTTGGGGGAAATCAGGATGACTTACTTTTTGACTATGTGGCTGTAGGCAGATGGCCTTGGGGTATATCACAACTGCAGCCTCCATTTTTATTATTCTTAACAGCTGAAATTAACGTTTTTATAGAAGCTAGTGGTAAAATAGAATCAGCTCAGTGATTTCTAAAAATTGCCTGTTAAACTAGTATTATTATTTTGTATCTCATATTTTGTATGTCTATTAGTTTTGCATCATGAATGGTGTTTGGGTGGTTACCTGTCTGACTAATTTGCTGTATGTAGGAGCTAATCACACTTCATCAATATGTTAGCATTTAATAAACACTTGGGGATAATTGTATATAACAATGTCAATTGTCCATTTAATCATCATAATACAGACACCACCATGCTTTATGTGTTGATTATGCACTCAGCACTGGGAAGAGATAATGATGCCCAGATTTTTGTTTGACTATATTAAAACAGACACTGAGTTTGAAACATCTGTCCAGTCTCTTTCCCTCTATACACAGTTATTAATACACAGTGATGAGCATCTATTTTAAAGGCCCTTTCTATAATTCCTAAAAACTCAGGTATGACATATCAATAAAAAAGAAGACTGGACTTGAGAACTTACTTCCTTAACTTTATAGGCCATTTATTTTTAATTATTTTATAATTTACTTAATTTAAACTATCTGCAAAAAGTGACAGGTGCACAATACTCTAGGGATGCTGTATACAATATCTAGAGAAAATGAAGGCATCCGCCTTTGCCCTTCACACAAGTACTATGAATCTGTGTCCAGTTGAGTTTCAAGAAAGGGCTGCCTCTTCCTAGGCTAGGCAGAACTTCCTTTTTCTCATTCCTTGAAAATCAATGTCCTCTTTGCCTCACTTCTCACTGTTCGCACTAAAACAAGAAGAGATGAGATGGAGAGAGGAAAAGACAGAAGAGAAAGAGGAAAAGAAGGGAGAGAGAGAAGGAGGAACAAATGGAGGAAGGGAGAGAAGAGGACAGGCAGGCAGATGGAGATGTAAGGAGAATGATAGTGACTTCTGGGGCCTTAATTCCGGCTACTGTGGAAAGGAATTGGGCAAACTCATGTGCAGGGCAGCCTGGGTCTCTTGGGGCAGGGATGCATCTTCTTGGATGTCAGGTAGAGAGAAATAAAGGCCTTAAAGTCCAAGTGGCAGATACTGGATCTGCCAAGTGACTACAACAAGTTCTCTGTGACAGAGGTCACAATTCAAATACCTACATGGCTGTGCTGATGACATACAAGGAAGCCAGCCAGGTGGTGGCTCTAATGACCTGCAAAGCCCACACTAAACATGTATGCGTGTATGTAAACAAACGTATTACAGTCATGGATTGCTTAACAACAAGAATACTATTATTCTCCTCTCACCAATATTTACCATGTCATCATCTTTTATTTGCACCTTTATTTTTTATTATTTTTATGTGATACTGAGGATTGAACCCAGTGCCTCACACATGCTAGGCAAGCACTCTATCAATGAACTACAATCCCAGACCACCACATCATAATCTTGACCTAATATTATCAGATCCCCTGTTTTGCTCTACTTTTTCCAGAAGTTTGTGGGTTTTTTGAGAAATCTTCTAATTCTTAAATGTCAACATTAATTCTTATTATTGTTAAACCTATGGATCAAAGTGCAATAGTTTGATGGGCCTGATGTAATGAATAGGTCCATTTGTCAGTTAAACATTCTTTTCTTCTTTCATTGTCTCTTCATGTAACTGTGATAATAGGACACAATCATTCAGTTCTGATATTTTCAGGAGTTTTGGGAAAGGAAAATAGAGAATCAGGAAATCAATTGTCTAAGGATATTGTTTAAAATGCACAAATGGAGACAGTAGGCTTTTGGGGCACCAGGGAACATAGTAATTGCCATTTATGACATTATTTGGACAGGAGAGAAAAAGAAGATTTCAAGTTGTAATAACAACACTGTAAAGAAACAAGCTTTTGGCATTCAAGTCATTCATTGATTGAAGAATGCCATTATATTTTGATAAGAGAGTGTTTTCTATGAGATATGGTCTAATGATATTTTGAAGAATTAACCAGCTAGATTCCTGAAAATATAAATATCTAATTTCTTTATAACTAACATACTTTATCCAAGATTAGTATCATTGCCTGCGGCCCATAAAACACCAAGTCATAAGATCATATGTCACAGGACACAAATATCTCACAAAACATTGATATGTTCTGGCTAAATATATTGTTAAGATCATTTTAGCTGAGTACAATGCTATCTTAACTCTAAACAGGATTTACAGATACTGTTATGGCTAATTTTATGCATCAACTTAACTAAGCTATGGCATCCAAACAGTAGTTATTATGTGACTATAAAGGTATTTTTTTATGTGATTAACATTTGTAATCATTAGGTTAGATTACAAAGATTACCCTACATGATGTGCATGGTCCCTATCCAATCAGTTGAAGGTCACAAGAGCAAAAAGTGAGGTTTCCCAGAGAAGAAAGAATTTTGCCTCAAGATGATTTGCCTGAGTTTCCAGCCTGTATACTTTTTATAAATTATGTATGTGTGTATTTATATTTACATAAATGTGTGTATGTGTGCACATGCACATATACTTTGGTTCTGTTTCTCTGGAGTTCCCTAAGAGGCCCATCCATGAGTTTAGAATACATCTTTCTTCTAATCAGTCTCTCCCATCCATTCATCAGTTCTACTCTAAAGCATTATTTCTTTAGTGTAAGGCTTTCATCTCTGATAAAAGGTGAACACAATAAAGCTAATAATAAAGCCGCCACTTTCATATTGCATTAAAAATTCTTGTCCTACCATTGGCTCCATCTCAGTCCTCAGGGAAATAAATATAAAGGAGTAAGTATTTATTCATTACTTCATTTGATGAACTTTGAAGTAGGTATTATTTTTTATTACCTGTTTTTAGAAAATATCTCTAGTGCATATATCATATATGCACAACTAGATAAATTTCACAATCCAAACACACTGTAATCAGCAACTAGATGAAGAAACAGAACATGACCCATACCCAAAAAATGTTCCCAAGTATTATGTTAAACATATGTGTATTTAAACATGTATGTTCATATGTATATGAATGTATGTACGGTCACAAGTTGCTCAACAACAATGATACTTTCTACTGAATTTATCATTAGGTGATTTTGTCATCATGTGATTATCAGAGAGTGCATTTACACAAATTAAGACAGTTACGATGTCACTAGGCAATATAATATACCACAATTTATGTAGTGCCTCTTGATAGAAAAATCATTATATGACACATGACAGGATGCATATGCATATATACATATGTTTGCATATAACCACTACCCAGATCAAAGAGAATATAAAATATTTCCAGCACCTAAGAAGCCTCCCCCTGAATTTTGTCAAGTCACTACCTCATCTCAAAGTTCACCATGACTCTGATTTTTTCTCTTGCTTTTTGGGGTTGGGGTTTGAACTCAGGACCCTTTGCATGCTAGGCAAGCACTCTACCTCAGAGCTGCACCCCCAGCCTGTGATCTTGATTTTTCAGCAGCAAAAAGTAGTCTTGCTGTTTTTATGCTTAAAAGAATCATAATAGAATCATACAATGTGTACGCTGCAATACAGCTTCATTTCTTCAACTTTTGTCTTTGTAAGATTAATCCCCATTGTTAACATAAACTTTAGTTCATTAATCTGAGACTCAGAGATTTTTTTTCTTCTGTTGCTCTTTTTAATTATACATGAAAGTAGAATGTATTTTGACCTATCATACATACATGGAGTATAATTTTCCATCCTGTGATTGTACATGATGTGGAGTTACACTGTGTTCTCCTTCCAAACTTATTCTGTGAGGCTAGTATTATCCTGATACCAAAACCAGACAGAGACACATCAAGGACAGAAAACTTCAGACCAATATCCCTGATGAACATGGACACAAAAACTCTCAATAAAATCCTGGCAAATATCACATACAAAAACAAAAAAGATAGTGCACCATGATCAAGTGGGAATCATCCCAGGGATGCAAGGTTGGTTCAACATATGGAAATCAATAAATATAATACATCAAATCAATAGACTTAAAGACAAGGATCATATGATATCTCAATAGATGCAGAAAAAGAATTTGACAAAATACAGCATCTCTTTATGTTCAAAACACTAGAAAAACTAGGGATAGGAGGAACATATCTCAACTTTGTAAAAGCTATCTATGCTAAACCCAAGACCAACATCATTCTAAATGGAGAAAAATTGGAAGCATTCCCTCTAAAAACTGGAACAAGACAGGGATGCCCTCTTTCATCACTTCTATTCAACATTGTCCTTGAAACTCTAGCCAGAGCAATCAGACAGATGAAAGAAATTGAAGGGATATGAATAGGAACAGAAGAACTCAAGCTATCATTATTTGCCAATGACATGATTCTATACTTAGAGGATCCAAAAAATTCCACCAGAAAACTTCTAGAATTAATAAATGAATTCAGTGAGGTGGCAAGATATAAAATCAATACCCATAAATCAAATGCATTCCTATACATCAGTGATGAATCCTCTGAAAGAGAAATTAGGAAAACTACC
>PVHX01032348.1:0-14011 GCA_004024805.1 Geosciurus inauris | reverse complement strand
ATACAGCAGGAAGTGTTACAGAGCAGAGTTATAACCAATTAGCAGGAATAGCATTATCAAGCACGAGGGGAATGCATGAGCAGAATACAGGCGTGTATCAGAGCAGGCAATGCCCACGAGCCAAGCATGCACAGTGACGTTTTCGCCAGCCAATGCTGTGCACTTCCTTAAGTTGTCCACCTGTTTACTGCAAGTTTCTTGCATATAGCCAGGTTGCCATCTTGAAAGGGCAGGGCAGCTCCCAGATCCAGGGAGCTCGCTCCCCACAGCCGACCTGCTACCTGGCCTGCTGCAGCAGCCCCTCCCCCACAAACCCCCAGGCTGGCAGACCTCATCTCAAGGAAAAAAAAGGTAAAAGGAGGTTAATCTACATCTACCTAAACTGCCCTGTCCATTTCTTCTTCCTCCATTCTCTCTTGTTGCTTTAGTGAAACAATGGCCATAATTTTTTTTATCTCTCTCTAGGACTCTTTACTCTTACATTTTTAAAACTTATAACTTTAATTCTGCGTGCTAAAGTTGAAACCTCTGATTAGATTTATTTTATCCAACTATAAAATTTTTTTTTACACTCTATTGAGACTAGGTATATCTACCTTTAACTCAAAAGGCCTTCTGCATGCTCTATTTGTGTTTATAAAAACTGAGTGCTCATAAAATAAAATTAAAAAATGGATCCAAATACCTTTAATTCAACTGATTTAAAAGGTTCAACTTGAATTAGGTAAACATAAAGACATCTTTAAAATTACTCAACTCACAAGTCTTTCCACGTGGTCAAAGGACTAATAACTTGTTAATGTCTATAAAATGTCTAATATATATCTCATTGTCAAAAATTTCTTCAAGGGAAAATGTTACTGTTAAATATGCTTGTCTAATGTTTTGATTTTTTAATGAAAATAAGCAAATCAGATCTGATATTGAGTACTCAAATGTGTTTATTAGATAAAATATTAACTGTTAAATCCAATACCAAATACTTTTAATTCCTTTAAATTCCATAGGACAACATTTTAATGTTTTTATAAATGGTAAATTTTATCAAGGGGATACAAAATTGCTTTGTCATCATTAGAAATAGAATTACTTAATTTAAAGCCTAACAGGTATAATTCTACATACTTAAATTGAAAGCCAACTCAACAAGAGGTCATAAAGGTTTATTTTTGTTTTATTTACTTGGACTATGTTTGGCTTTGATTAAGTAATTGCTTTTCTTAAAATCTAAACAGTACTCTCATGCTGGAAATTCCTAAGATATAAGCTTATTTAATTTAATTTAAAAGTTAAAGTCAATTGTCCTTTCTTTCAGCACAAAGGTTTATAAATTCCTATAAGTTTTAAATGTTTCTACTGTTGCCTAAATTCAAAGTTTACAAGGATTATTTTGGGATGTGGAACTAAATGAAGGGTAAATTTCTAAGGTTTACATTTATGACTAATTTAACTATAATTAATATAAGCTTATTCAATTTAAACTTCAATATACTGATATAAAAATCTAAAACATTGTTCTGTTCTTAATAAGATGCCTTTCTTACATTTGTGGGATTTTAAATTACAACTATGCTTAAATAACTATGTTAAAGTCTAGATTTTTCTTTCAGACCTAAAGTTGATTAATATAACTACATTGATGCAATTATGATTCTATTAGTCCTGTTTTTATATTAAATATGTTCATATCTTCCAGGCATGCAAGTACTTAAATTAGAAGGTTTAAAGAATGTTAAATCAAGCTGATGTTCTCCAAACTAAAGTTGTATGGTAATTTTAAACTCATAAGGATAACAAATTTTATCGAGGGTTTATTTCTATAACTAAATCTCTTATCCATAAGATAGTTTTTGTTACCTTTTACACTGGGGTAAAATTTAAATGTTTCCTTAAGTAAATGAGAGCTTAATCTATTTAAAGTCTAATATTGTAAGACATAATCTTTACTACTTTTCCACACCGAAAAATGTCAAAAGCCCTCTCAGCCTTTCTTAATTCATGTTTTAAATGTAATATTATATTATGTTAACTAGCATTCATGTGATGTCAAAAAAACAATGTATCTAAATTTATAAAATTATATTTAAGAAACAAAGATCAACTTCACAACTAAGATACCTTAAGATATTGCAAAGAGCCCTGCCTTACCTGAAATAATGTTCTGTCTCCCAGCCTATTACAATGGCTTCAAAGTGGGCCACACTCTAGTTCACTTAAAGTTATGTTCAAAGGATTGTATTGTAAAGATTACTAGTATTTCAACCAGAAAATAGAATATATAAATCACCCATATTTTAAGATAGCTATTACACAAACTAAACTTATTAATTGTATTTTATATTTTCCTTAAACTCTATGGCTATTGCCTGTTAACATTCTACAGAGGTACTAATTTGAGAACAAACCAACCCAGATTATTTTTAAATAAATAAGCCACCACCTATAGTATAGACCTTAAAATTAAAGCCCAGTACTCTTACTTTGTAACTGCTGCAATTGCCTTGCTGATTGTTTAAGATCAAGACTTAAAACTAAAATTAAAGGACCAAGGAAACCAGTATTTTGCTCTTGCCCTCTGAGTCAGCCTGAATCCAAGAAATGAGGGAACTTCTCTGCATCTCTGGGCCACAGGACCTCCTGATCAGGGAGATTGCTGAGACCATTGGAGAATTAGAAAGCCAGTCAAGTGCCATACTATAAAGAGGAAGTTCACCAAAAAACCTCCTGCTTCCCGGGGAAGCCACTTGTGGCCAGCTCCACACCTTGACCTGTCCTAAAGCAGATGGCACTAACACAGCTGGAAGCTGTTTCCAAGTTCCCCAAGAGTGAACTCAGGTGGCTCTTAACATTGGTAACAACAAGAGTCAATTGTACCTGCTTCATCCTAAACACTTAGCAAAACCATGACATACCCATTCCTGGGCATTAAAAAATATATAAATAGTTTAATGTAATATACATACATTAGCCCTCCAAAATGCATAGGACTGGAGGCTACAAAGGAAAGATTCTTAGACAGTAATGTAACAACTGTCAAGGGAAACTGCCAAAGTCAAAGGTTTTTAATCAGTTTATGGCCTACTGAGCTTCCTAACCTGCACAGGTAGGCTTAATGTTGACTAATATAATTTTCTAACCCTAACTAATAAAATAGAGGGATCTCTACTAAACAAAGGTCATACCAGTGAAGGGGTATCTTACAAAGTCAGATGATATTAAACTGGCTTAACCACATGTTAAAGATAAACATCTATGATATTAAAGTTAAATACTGTGAGAATTCTCAGCCCTTATACTTCCTAATGAGATTATTTATTAATCAAAATCTAGAGAACTTATATACAATTGTTCCCTCATTCACATAACCATCCAGGAGTAAGAAAAAAAGCTCTAACACCAGCTAGATACAATCGCCTATCCTAGGATGCAATTGCCCCTCCTAAAATAGACCTCTTCATGGATGGTCCTAATATGTCAGGGCCTTCAGTTCAGCTTCTCAATTTATCCAAAGTTAATAACATTTCAGACTGCTCCCTCTGTGCAGGTTTAAACAATAACTTATTCCCACTGGTGTTCCTCTCAATACCTCAAACTGAACCCAAGGGCCCCTCCCTCCAGCTTTTGAGGAAGTACCTTTTTTCATACACTTCCTCTAGTCCAGTTCCCTGTGACCAGATTATTAAAGTCTTTTCCCAACCTTTGCTCTGTCACGGTTCTTTTCTAGTGCAATGATGTCCTAACAAAAATCTAAGCCTCAATATACCCTTCACCTTTTATGTTCCCTCCACCTTGATTCCTCAATTAACTCTATGCAGCCAGGCTAAATTAATATGGTTTGTTGCCACCTCCCTCTCAGGGCAACACAAACTGTCTTCCAACCACTAGTAGTTAAACTCACTCTGGCCTCCTTACTCCTTACTCGCTGCCTTCAGGGTGAAGGCAGAAGAACTTGGTTATGTGGTAACTGCTATTCAAAGGCTTAAACAACAACTTCAAGAAGCCAGAGGCATTGGCCACCTCTTTTGCCTCCCTACAATGGCAGATAACATCTATTACCCAAGTTTCATTGCAGGTCCATCAAGCCATACACCTCCTAACAGCAGACAAGGAGGAACATGCTTATTCCTGAAAGAAGAATTCTGCTACTATCTCAACAAAACTGGAATGATCAAGAAAGATAACAACACCCTTCATCATTTAATGAAAAATAAGTCAGGTTTGATAGAAAACATCAAATTCCTTTAGGATCTGACTGATCAGAAGCCAATAACCCCAAAGAGATAAGCTCATGGGTTTTCTTTTCAAAATTCCATTGTACAGTATACTTTTCCTGATTTGCCTCCCCCTGTCATGTCTATTCAAATTTATTCAATCTTAAATCCAGCAGGTTTCTAATCAGATATTGAATCAGCTTCTCCTAAGGGATCTTTGGATTCTCAAGGAGGACAGTCACTCACCTGCAACTGTTTCCTGAGACTCTACTCCAACATTCTTGGCTCCTGCCTTCACATCTACACTCAGGGAACTGGCCCCACCAGCTGGTAATGCTATGGCTGCAAGGACCTTTCAGAATTCTCACCTTGGGAGACCCTAACCTTTGGGGCCTGGGTGCTCTGCCTTCTTCCCCTAAACCCCATTCTGCTGAACAGAAGTTGCCCCAATTCTGCTGGAAGAAGCCAGAAGAGCCAATGTGGTCCACATTCTCATCCTTATAAAATCAAAAATGGGGGAATGGAAGGTAAAAAATAGCCCTTTTGTAATTAATTTTCACATCCCCTCTCTAAAAGCCCAAGGCAGTTTCTGCCCCAGAAGTGTTCCTCTCCCCAATCTTCCACCTGGAAACAAAGCCTAACCTCTCAGGTTAGCACATCAAAAAGACCACTACTGCTTATGTACCCCCAAATTTAAAGTGACCAATCCGTAGCTCGCCACGTGATTTTGTAGTGGCCTCTATAAAATCCCTCCCACGTGTCCCCCCTCTCTCTCTTTCCTCTTTCCTTCGCCCGGGTGCCCACTCCCCTGAATAAAGGATTTCCTTACTGCACAGAGGTGTTTGGGTCTGGCTGGCTGTGACCTTGACACGGGTATTGAGAAAATTTAAGAAAAGTATTTATATAGGTAAAATTTTTATCAAATTTTATACAGACATAGATTGACTGTGAGAGAATTCAACTGTGTTTGGAAAGTTATGAATATTCATAAGAATGAAATTCTGAGAATAAATGAAAAATCATCCATGAAGAGATACAATCCCACAAAGGCATGATTAAAATGAGAATCATTGGAATATGTATTTTGTCAGAATGTACCTAATCTAGAATATATATATATGAAGTCAGAATGAGAAAGATAGTGAATGCAAATAGATAAGTTCCCTCAGAAAAAAAAAAAACAAGGCAAATTCTGTATGCAGAGCTCTTGAAATGTTCATGTGTTCTGAGGCCTTCTTCCAAACTTTCCTAAAAAACTAACCCAAGTGCCACGTGTTTCTCATAATTGCCTTCCAGGAAAGATGTTAGTTAAGCACCTGGATGACCAATTGCCTGCACCTGGCCCCTATGCTCTATCAGCTGGAGGCCAATGGATCATCTTATGCAGCATAATCTGGGCCCTTTCACATAAGCAGAAATAGTAGATAGATTAAGTAAACCAAAGAAAAAAAGAGAGCATAGGATATGTAAAAAAAAAAAAAAAAAACTACACATGTACTTCTTGGGAGATGTATTTCTATGTAAATAAAAAGTGTACTAGAATTGAAAATTCATATTAGATATCCAAGAATTAAGAAAGTTTAGGAAAATGTTTATGAGATTTTATACAGGCATAGATTTAGTGTGAGAGAATTCAACTGAGTTTGGACAGTTATGAATATACATAATAATGTAATTCTGAGAATACATGAAAAATCATCCATGAACAGAAAGAATCCCACACAGGCATGAGTAAAATGAGAGTCATTGGAAAATGTATTTTGTCAAAAATTAAATTCAAAATGTACCTAATCTAGGGTATATATTTGAAGTCAGAATGAAAAAGATAGTGAATGCAAATAGATGTTTAGTCAGAAGTAAAACATATAGCAAATTCTCTCTGGAACATTGCAGAGCTCTTGAAATATTCATATGTTTTGAGGCCTTCTTCCAAACTTTCCTTAAAAACTGACCCAGGTGAAACATATTTCTCACGATTGCCTTCCTGGAAAGATGTTAATTAAGCACCTGGATACTGAATTGCATGCACCTGTGCCCTACACTCTATCACCTAAAAGCCAAAGGACCATATCATACAGCTTAAACTGGGCCTTTTCAGATAAGCAGAAGAAGGATATCAGATGAAGTAAACCAAAGAACAAAGAGAGCATAGGATATATAAAAAGAAAATACACATGTACTTCTTGGGACCATATGTATTTCTATGTAAATAGAAAATGTACTAGAATTGAAAATTCATATTAGGGGTCCAAGAATTAAGAAAATTTAGGAGAAGTATGAATATAGGTAAACTATTTTTCAGATTTTATATAGACATAGATTGAATGTGTGAGAATTCAATTGATTTTGGACAGTTATGAATATTCATAAGAATGTAATTCTGAGAATATGTGAAAAATCATACATGAATAGATAGAATCCCACAAAGGCATGATTAAAATGAGAATCATTGGAAAATGTATTTTTTCAATAAGTAAAAGTCAGAATGTACCTAATCTCGAGTATATATTGGAAGTCAGAATGAGAAAGACAGTGAATGTAAGTAGGTAAGTTGAGTCAGAAGAAAAACATAAGGCAAATTCTGTCTAGAGCAGGGCAGAGCTTTTTAAATAGTCATATTTTCTGAGGTCTGCTTCCAAACCTTCCTTAAAAACTGACCCAGGTGCCACGTTTTTCTCATGATTGCCTTCCCGGATAGATGTCAATTAAGCATCTGGATGCCCAATTGCCTGCACATGTCCCTTATGTTCAATCAGCTGGATACCAATGTACCATCTCATAAAGCATAAAATGAGCTCTTTCACATAGCCAGAAATAGGAGATTAGATGAAGTAAATCAGAGAACAAAGAGTGCATAGGATATGTAAAAAGGGAATACACTTGTATTTCTTGAAACCACATGAATTCCTATGTAGATAGAAATTGTACTAGAATTGAAAATTCACATTAGAGGTTCGATATTGAAGAAAATTGAGGAAAAGTACAAATATAGGTAAAATTCTTATCAGATTATATACAGACATAGATTGAGTGTGAAAGAATTAAACTGAGGTTGGACAGTTATGAATATTCATAGGAATGTAATTCAGAGAATAAGTGAAAAATCATCCATGAATAGATAGAATCCCACAGAGGCATGATTAAAATGAGAGTCATTGGAATATATATTTTGTCAATAAGTAAAGTTCAGAATGTACCTAATCTGGAGTATATATTTGAAATTAGAATGAGAAAGATAGTGAATGCAAATAGATACGTTGAGTCAGAAGCAAAGCATAAGGCAAATTATGTCTGGAGCATGGCAGATCTCTTAAAAGTTCATATGTTCTGAGGCATTCTTCCAAACTTTTCTTAAAAACTTACCCAGGTGCCCTGTGTTGCTCATTATTGCCTTCACGGAAAGATGTTACTTAAGCACGTGGATGCCCAATTGCCTGCACCTGGCCCCTATGCTCTATCAGCGGGAGGTCAAAAGACCATCTCATAAAGCAATAACTGGACCCTTTCACATAAGCAGATATAGGAGATTAGATAAAGTAAACTAAAGAACAAAGAGAGCATAACATATGTAAAAAGGGAATAAACATGTACTTCTTGGGTCCAGATGTATTCCTATGCAATTAGAAAGTGTACTAGAATTGAAAATTTATATTAAATGTCTGATAATTAAGAAAATTTAGGAAAAGTACGAATATAGGAAAAATTTTATCAGATTTTATACAGACATTAATTATGAGAGAATTCAACTGAGTTTGGACACTTATGAAACTTCATAAGAATGTAATTCTGAGAACACTTGAAAAATTACACCTTAAGAGATAGAATCCCACACAGGCATGAGTGAAATGAGAGTCACTGGAAAATGTGTTTTGTCAATAAGTAAAAGTCAGAATGTACCTAATTTCGAGTATATATTTGAAGTCAGAATGAGAAAGACAATGAATGCAAATAGATTGGTTGAATCAGAAGAAAAACATAAGGCAAATATTGTCTGGAGCATGACAGATCTCCTGAAATGCTCATATGTTCTGAAATCTTCTTCCTAACTTTCCTTAATAACTGACCTAGGTCCCACGTGTTGCACTTGATTGCCTTCCTGTAAAGATATTAATTAAGCACCTAGATGTCCAATTGCCTAAACCTGGCCCCAGTGCTCTATCAGCTGGAGACCAAAGGACTATCTCATAAAGCATAAACTGGACCTTGTCACATAAACAGAAATAAGAGACTAGATGAAGTAAACTAAAATACAAAGAGAACATAGGATATTTAAAAACAAAATACACATGTACTTCGTAGGACCAGATGTATTCCTATGTAAATAGAAAGTGTACTAGAATTGAAAATTCATATTAGAGGTCCAAGATTAAGTGATTTAACAAAAAAATGGATAAATATGGATATTACTAAGAAGGTACTTGCACGTAGAGTTGGGAAAACATAGATGACTTCATAGACTCTTACACAAACATGAGTCGAGGCAGTGCAATGACAAAATACGTTATGTGAACATGATAATGCTGGTTGAATCCCATGTATAATATGTATAAAGTAGGCATAAAATGGAAGAGTGAAATATGTAAATAGAAAGTGTAGTAGAATTGAAAATTCATATTAGAGGTTCAAGAATTTAAAAAATTTAGAAAATGTACGAATATAGGTAAAATTTTTATCAGATTTTGTACAGACATAGATAGAGTGTGAAACAATTCAACTGAGTTTGGACAGTTATGAATATTCATAAGAATGTATTTCTGAAAATACGTGAAAAATCATACATGAATAGATAGAGTCCCACACAGGCATGAGTAAAATGAGAGTCATTGGAAAATGTACTTTGTCGTTAATTAAAAGTCAGAATGTACCTAATCTAGAGTATATATTTGAAGTCAGAATGAGAAACAAAGTGAATGCAGATACATAAGTTGAGTCATAAGGAAAACATAAGACAAATTCTGTCTGGAGCATGGCAGATCTCTTGATATGTTGAAACGTTCTGAGGCCTACTTCCAAACTTTCCTCAAAAACTGATCCAAGTGCCACCTGTTGGTAATGATACCCTTCCCAGAAAGATATTAATTAAGCACCTGCATGCCCAATTGCCTGCACTTGGCCCCTATGCTCTATCAGCTGGAGGCCACAGTATGATTTCATTAAGCATAAACTGAACCCTGTCACATAAGCAGAAATAGGAGATTAGATTAAGTAAACCAAAGAACAAAGAGAGCATAGGATATGTAAAAAGGGAATACACTTGTGCTTCTTGGGACCTGATGCCACCTATGGTCATCTTCTCAAACCCAGAGAAGTCTGTATGACCACTTAGCAATATTTCCAGCTTCAATGCTTCACTGCATCTGCTTTTTTAAGGTAATAATTCATCATGTGTGGAAAAAGCACACGTCACAATTTAGCAGTGTTTATTCATACCTACAGATATGAAAAGGAGAATATTGAAAAGAGGCAAAATAGACTATAACGTGTATGTGAAAGTTCCTGGATTAAAAAAAAATAAAGTCACGCGGGATGAAGTTAAACTATACAATTAAATATTGACCCAATTGCAAGTGATTTTAGAGAATTACCACAAATGTGGAAAAATAGAAACAATCCTGACAATACACATTTGAACCTATGTGATAATGCATATGTAAATATATCAAATCCTGTGCGATGATGAGTCACAGAGACCCATAACAAATGTGTGCTAAATGTGAGAATGTGATTTTTGAATCTGATCTATGTTAAACTGAGGTGGATATAAAAATTTCAGTGTGAAAAGAAAAAGTTCAAAGCTAAACACTCTTGGAAGTTGACTTAGTCTTCATGGAATAAAGAAGGTTGATTGACAGAAATGTGTGAAATATTCCATCCTGAATTAGGGATAGGATATGAGAATTAGCATGAATATTCATGTAAACTTTATTCTTATGAAGGGCATTAAAATATGAGGGAAATTAAATGAGTAGAGAGAATACTATAGAGGGATGAGTAAAGTGATTACCTATGATAATATAGTAGTTATGTCAGGGGTAGTTAGGATGAATTTCATATACAAAAAGGTGTTATGTATGCAAATTGTGCATTGAACATTGTAAATACTATTCCAATTAGGTTAAAATTAGATACACTATGGTACCTGGATGAAAGAAAAAATAAACATTTATTCTGAGGTAGGTCCCATAATGTATCCAATTTGTACTGACTCAAGGTTAGTGTTAGAGAATAAACAGGCACTTGGAAATTAAAAAATATATAAAGAATTTACATCAGAACACACCTGAGAAATTATAAATGTCATTACAAAGTCTTTTGGGGGAATTATTCAATAGAAGGTCAAATGAAAATATATAAGGTGAATATACAAATAACAAACTGAACTTCATTTAAGGTTATATACAGTAACAGTGATGGAAAATAAATGTGGAAATTTGAAAATGTACTATATGACACATTTAGAAATTTTGAGACATACATAGAATGATGAAAATTTAGGATTTCTGAGCGAAATATATAAAATTTAATAGCATTGTTTGTACTACCTTAGAGTAAGTGTAAGTGATTTAACACAAATATAGATAAATATGGATATTACTAAGAAGGTACTTTTGTGTAGAGGTGGGAAAACATAGATGACTTTATAGAATCTAACACAAACATGAGTCGAAGTAGTGCCATAACAAAACACATTATGTGAACATGAGAATTCTGGTTGAATCCCATGTATAATATATATAAAACAGACATAGAATGAAAGAATGAAATATGTAAATAGAAAGTGTAGTAGAATTAAAAATTCATATTAGAGGTCCGAGAATTATGAAAACTTAGGAAAAGTATGAATATAGGTAAAATTTTTATCATATTTTTTTAAGACATAGAGTTTGTGAGAGTCCAACAAAATTTGGACAGTTATAAATATTCATAAGAATGTAATTCTGAGAATACGTGAAAAATCATCCATGAAGAGATAGAATCCTACACAGACATGAGTAAAATGAGATTCATTGGAAAATGTATTTTGTCAATAAGCAAAAGTCAGGATGTACCTAATCTAGAGTATTTATTTCAATTCAGAATGAGAAAGATAGTAAATACAAATAGATAAGTTGAGTCAGAAGTAAAACATAAAACAAATTCTGTCTTGAGCTTGGTAGATCTCTTGAAATGTTCATATGTTCTGAGGCTTTCTTCCAAACATTTTTAAAAAACTTATCTAAGTGCAAGGAGTTGCTCATGATTGCCTTCCTGGAAAGATGTTTATTAAGCACCTGGATGCCCAAGTGCCTGCACCTGGCCCTATGAACTGGAGGCCAGTGGACCATCACATAAAGCAAAAAATGGGCCCTTTCACATAAGCAGAAATAGGAGATTAGCTGAAGTAAACCAAAGGGCAAAGAGAGCATAGGTTATGTAAAAAGGGAATACACATGTACTTCTTGGGAGTAGATGTATGTCTAAGTAAATAAAAAATGTACTAGAATTGAAATTTCATATTAGAGGTCCGAGTATTAAGAACATTTAGGAAAAGAACAAATATATGTAAAATTTTTATCAGATTTTATAAAGACATAGATCGAGGGTGAGAGAATTCAACTGAATATGAACAGTTATGAATATTCATGAGAATGTAATTCTGAGAATACATGAAATATCATCCATGAATAGATAGAATCTCACACAGTCATGGGTAAAATGAGAGTCATTGAAAAATGTATTTTGTCAATAAGTAAAATTCAGAATGTAAGTAATCTAGAGCATATATATGAAGTGAGAATGAGAAATATAGAGAATGCAAATAGATAAGTTGAGTCAGAAGATAAACATAAGGCAAATTCTGTCTGGAGCATGGCAGAGGTCTTTAAATGGTCATATGTTCTGAGGTCTTCTTCCAAACATTCCTTAAAAACTGACCCAAGTGCCCCATGTTGCTCATCATTGCCTTCCTGGAAAAATATTAATTAAGCACCTGGATGCCCAATTGCCTGCACCTGGCCCCTGTGCTCTATCATCTGGAAGCCTGTGGACTATCTCATAAAGCATAAACTGGGCCCTGTCAAATAGCCAGAAATAGGATATTACATGAAGCAAACCAAAAAACAAAGAGAGCATAGGCTATGTAAAAAGAAAATACACATGTACTTGGTGGAACCAGATATATTCCTATGTAAATGGAAAGTATACTAGAATTGAAAATTAATATTAGAGGCTTGAAAATTAAGAAAATTTATTAAAAGTACAAATGTACATAAAATTTTTATCAGATTTTATACAGACATAGATTGAGTGTGAGAGAATTCAATTGAGTTGGACGGTTATGAATGTTCATAAGAATGTAATTCAGAAAATACATTCTGAATCATTAAGTAATAGAATCTAACACAGGCATGAGTAAAATTAGTGTCATTTGAAAATGTATTTTGTCAATTAGTAAAAGTCAATATGTACTTAATCTAGAGTATATATTTGAAGTCAGAATGAGAAAGATAGTGAATGCAAATAGATAAGATGAGTAGTCAGAAGTAAAATATAAGGCAAATTCTATCTGGAGCATGGAAGAGCTCTTGAAATGTTCATATGTTCTGAGGCCTTCTTCCAAATGTTCCTTAAATACAGACCCAGGTGCCACGTGATTTTCATGATTGCCTTCCTGGAAAGATGTTAAATAAGCACCTGGATGCCCAATTACCTGCACCTGGCCCCTATGCTCTATCAGCTGGAGGCCAATGGACAATCCCATAAAGCATAACCTCGTCCTTTTCACATAAACAGAAATAGGAGATTAGATGAAGTAAACCAAAGAACAAAGAGAGCATTATATATGTAAAAAGGGAATACACATGTACTTCTTGGGACCAGATGTATTTCTATGTAAATAGAAAGTGTAAAAGAATTGAAAATTCATATTAGAGGTCTGAGAATTAAGATAATTTAGGAAAAGTACAAATACAGGTAAAATTTTTATCAGATTTTATACAGACATAGATTGAGTGTGAGAGAATTCAACTGAGTTTGGAAAGTTATGTATATTCATAAGAATATAATTCTGAGAATACATGAAAAATCATCCATGAAGAGATTGAATCACACAGGCATGTGTTAAATGAGAGTCATTGGAAAATATATTTTGTCAATAAGTAAAAATCAGAGTGTACAGAATCTACAGTATATATTTGAACTCAGAATGAGAAAGTGAATGCAAATAGATTGGTTGAGTCAGAAGAAAAACATAAGGAAAAATTTTGTCTGGAGCATGGCAGAGCTCTTGAAACCCTCATATGTTCTGAGGTCTTCTTCCAAACTTTTCTTAGAAACTGACCCAGGTTTCACGTGTTGCACATGATTGCCTTCCTGGAAAAATGTGAATTAAGCACCTGGATGTCCAATTGCCTCCACATTTCTTCTATACACTATCAGTTGGTGGCCAATGGACTATCTCCTAAAGCATAAACTGGGCCCTGTCACATAAGCAGAAATAGGAAATTAGATGAAGTAAACCAAAGAGAGCATAGGTTAATTAAAAAAAATACACTGTGGGGAGCGGGCTCCCTGGATCCAGGAGCTGCCCTGCCCTTTCAAGATGGAAACCTGGCTATATGCAAGAAACTTGCAGTAAACAGGTGGACAACTTAAGGAAGTGCACAGCATTGGCTGGCGAAAACGTCACTGTGCATGCTTGGCTCGTGGGCATTGCCTGCTCTGATACACGCCTGTATTCTGCTCATGCATTCCCCTCGTGCTTGATAATGCTATTCCTGCTAATTGGTTATAACTCTGCTCTGTAACACTTCCTGCTGTAT
>PVHX01032347.1:0-14022 GCA_004024805.1 Geosciurus inauris | reverse complement strand
TGGAAGCATTCCCTCTAAAAACAGGAACAAGACAGGGATGCCCTCTCTCACCACTCTTATTCAATATAGTCCTTGAAACTCTAGCCAGAGCAATCAGACAGACGAAGGAAATTAAAGGGATACGAATAGGAAAAGAAGAACTCAAACTATCATTATTTGCAGATGACATGATCCTATACTTAGAGGATCCAAAAAGTTCTACCAGAAAACTTCTAGATCTGATAAATGAATTCAGCAAAGTTGCAGGATATAAAATAAATATCCATAAATCAAATGCATTTCTATACATCAGTAATGAGTCCTCTGAAAAAGAATTCAGAAAAACCACTCCATTTGCAATAGCCTCCAAAAAAATAAAATACCTGGGAATCACTTGTTTGAAATCTTGAGAAAATGTGATTGATTGTGAGTTGGATTGTCTTCCTTTGAGTTAGATATCTACTCCTGGTCTATTGTCTTTTGTTAAAGGAGTTGAGATGCTTTCAACAGCTGATCACCAAATATTGCAGGGGCATTTTCCAGAGAAGAGGGTTTAGTCATTTCAGAGCTGTCATTTTTTATGTTGTTCATTTCACAAAACATGTAAGCAATAAATACTGGGAAGTTAAAAGATTGATGGGGGACTGCTTAGAGGGCTGCCAAGAGTCAGAGAAGGTATATCTCCTCCCAGTTGTGCTATCAGGGAAGGCCTGTTAGAGAAGGGACAGTTGGAAGTGAACTTTAAAAAATGAGGAGTGAGACGAGACAAAATTATGGTTGATTTTTTTTTTTTTTTGGCCAGGCGGGTGGGGTGGGTGGTGGTGGATGGCAGCCTTTCAGGCAGAGGGAATTAGAAAAAAGCAGTACCTTACTTTGGCCAAAAAAAAATTGGTGGAGAATAGAGAAGTAGATCAGATGTAGAAGATGGGGAATCTAAAAAGAATTTCGAAGAGGACTAATGTAATCAGATAACTCCACAGGGATGAGAATGACCTAAGTAGTGACGTTTAGTAGTGACCTAAGTGAAAATCTTAACTTGCGTTCTGCTTTTTGAATTTTGGTTTCTTTAGTTCCAGGTTTCTTACCTTTGGCACTGATTGCATTTTGAGCTGGGTAATTCTTTGTGGTGGGGTTATACATGGTAGGATGTTTAACATCCATGGGTATTTATAGCATTGTTTCCATTGAGGATGGCCAGGCTGGGCTTAGACATTGATGTTTTACAATGTTCCCTTGGTTTAGAACCACTACTTTAGACTAGTGGTTCTTCATTCTTGAAGTCTTGTATTATGTTAGGACTGACTAATTGACAATTTCTGCTGACTACTAGAATCCTAATATTGTGTATGGCTTTTAATTATAAGGAGAACCTGATTTGGCTTCTGGCTCAGATGTAAATGGGAGTACAGAGTCATTTGAAATGGTCATTGAGGAAGCAACTATAGATTCAACAGTGAAACAAAACTCTGGTAAGATGTCAGAAATTCTTCGCAATTTTATAAGAGTAATTTCTGAGGCTTTACTTTTCTGTTGTCATTTGTATACTATTTGTCTGTTCTTATTATCCACAATGGTCTTTTTAATATGAGTCTTCTAAGAAACATTTCTGTTTACTTAGAATAATAATTCTAGCACTATAAAGTTATGACTTGAGAGTAGTGACTTCAGTTTCATTATTCTTGCAGTAAATATTTTGAGTCATTCTGTCTTGAGATGTCTTATAATACCCTTTATGCAGCAAAAGACTACTTGGAACATTTGATGAAAGTGTTGTGCCTCCACCCTAGACAGATTTACTTTACTCAAAGACATACTCGCCTGTTTCAGAGACTGAGTCTCTTGGAGTCCCCCTCCCTAGTCAAGCCCTTGGTGCAAACACTGGGTGGGAGAAACCTAGGAGCTGCAGGTTGAAGAGCTGCTGTTGCTCATGTAGTACATATCATCACGCATGGTGTTCAGGATGAGTTTTGTGTCCTTTTTTAGGTGCCACAACAGAAGCAGAGTGGGTTCCTCTTGAGTTGTGCTTTGGAATTCCACTGTTCAGTTCTGAATTAAACCGGAAAGTTTGTAGGAAAATTGCCACGCATGGTCTCTGTAGAAAAGAAAGGTAAGGGCACGTATTCACTGTCATCCTCCTTTCTTCTACTTGATTTGAAGCTGTTCTTCTACATGAATGTAATAATTGCTGTATGTATGTATTTATTGATTTAATAAAGATTGCTAGTTTAAAGATTTTGCTGTATTTTTCAAAATTAAGTTTCAGTGTATCAGAAATTAGTCACAAGCAAACCTCTACCACGTTTTGGTTAACTATATTTAATTACCTAGGTTTGGTGAGGATGTGGTGTAAAGGGCATGCTTATAATGGAATATGAACATAGTTTTTTGAATATATAGATGTCTTTAGAAAATATATCTTGTGCACTTCTCTCTTAACACATATGCACTCAAGTTATATTAATAATGATTATCTTTTGTGGTGGAATTATGATGACTTTCCAAAAAGTTTTTCACTTCCTACCTTTTTTTTGAAGTGAGCGCATATTTTTTCCCCCTTTCAAGAGATGACACACAGGTTTTATCCCATTAAACTGATTCTTTTTTAAAAAAAATGTATTATAGTATACTTAAAAAAAAAAAACTTCATTTATTTTTACGTGTTGCTGAGGATTGAACCCAGTGTGTTGCACGTGCTAGGCAAGCACTCTACCACTGAGCCCCAGCCCCAGCCCAAGCCCTAACTGATTCTTTGGGAGTGGCTGCTAGGAGGCAGTGCTAGAAGGGATAGCAGGAAAGAATACCACTGAGTCCTGTTGTCACAACGGGTGACTTGGAAGGTGATAGCCATGGATCTTTCTGTTTTATTTAGGAAAACAAAATTTGATAACAAATAACTTATTTAGATGGCTTAATGTAGCTTATATCAGAAAATTAAAAGTGCTCACCTAATAATTTCAATAGCTGCCCTCTGAAAATAACATACATGAATAAAAAGTAGAAATATAATAATATTTTTAAGATTTTCACCAATTTATAGATTTAAAGAATATTTCATGTGGGTAGTTTGCTGTGTGTTAAATCTGTCAGGTTTTTTACGAGGTCCTCCTTTAAAATTACTTTGGAATTTGAAGTGTGTGTTAGAGTTGGAAGTCCCTCAGAGTGCCTGCATCTTTATATTAAAAGTTTCTTTCACATAATATTTACATATGTTAACAGTTTGAATTTTTTTAAACAATAACTTCAATTTTGGTTATTATGTTTTATTTCAAAATGACCTTTTTATAAAATATTACTATCCTAATAGGCAAAAATGTCATTGATGAAAATCACTAAAATTGTGTTTAAAAATTTTTAGTGATTGATTAGAATGTATGTATGTACATAAATACATTTAAATTGATGAAATTATCTTGTGATATTTAGTTTGCAATTATATTTGTTTTGAACCTTTTATTTCCCTTTTTTTTCAGCCTTCACAATCTTTTGCATTCCAGTAGAAAACTCTCTCTACAAGTCCTTAACTTTGTCCACTCGTTCCAGGTAAGAAAAGCAATTTCCAAATGGTATCTATAGCCAGATGTGGTGGTGCACACCTGTAATTCCAGTGACTGAGGAGGCTGAGGCAGGATGATTTCAAGTTTGAGACCAGCCTGGGGAACTTAACAAGGCCCTCTTCCCAGATAGAAAGGTCTGGGGTTGTAGCTTAGTTGTAAACCACCCCTGGATTCAGTCCCCAGAACCAAAACCAAAACTAAAATAAGAGCCAAACAAATGGTATTTGTATATAGCTTTATAGTATTTAAAGGATTTCCGTGTTTGTTTTTGCGTCTCCATAGCAGCAAGACATGAAATAAGTATTGATTCACTAATTTCGCTTTTTAAATAAAGAGTCTGATACTCATGAAGTTTACTGACTTTTATATGTTATTGACCAGGTCTTCCTAAACTAAATCTTGCATTGCTTGTTGCCTGTGCTACATTCTCCGGCAGTGTTCAGCCTCTGCTGGAGACTGCACACCGCGCCAGGTGCTGGGTGGGGTGAAATGCCTCTGTCTGTTGCAGCAGTGGAGGCCAGTGCTGTGGACCTTGTGTCTTCCCTTAGGAAGTAAGGGTCATTCCAGACTGGATTTACAGACAAATTTTTAGAGTGGAATATTTCTGCTCATAACATCTGATCTAGCTTAGGAAATCAATATTTTAGAGTTTTATTTCATTCATTCATTTTGTCAATATTTGAGTTTACCTTATGCCAGCCTTTTTCAATAGTAGGGCAAAAGTGATGTGTAAGACTTTAGAGGAGCATGTAGTGTTGTGTGAGACAATAGTCAAGTAAACACTGAAATATGTAAATAATTACAGATTCACTCAGTACTTTGAAGGAGCCAGCCTGTGATGGACCATAAGTTAGGCCTAATTTAAAGGGTGAGAAGTAATATATAAAATGAAATCTGTAGGATGGAAAGGCATATTCCAGGCAGATCCTAGCAGATAGAGAGGTCCTGTGTCAGAAAAGTACTGAGTGCACAAGGAACAAAAGAAGCCCAGAGTGGCAGAGACCCGATGAAGGAAGGCATGTGGCAAGAGGTGAGGTGAAAGAGGAGAGCAAGGAGAGTGTGTTCAAGGATTTGTATTTTATGCAAAATGCAAAGAGAAGTGATTAAAGGCTTCTAATCAGAGGAGAGACATTATTTCTGATTCAATGTTGTAAAATACGAGTTTTTATTGGAAAGGCCCAAGGGTAGAAGCAGGATCAGCTCAGAGGCCATTGTGATCTCCCAAGAGATGCTGGCAGCTGAGCACTCTTCACTAAACCAAACCAAACAAAACAAATTTTAGATGTAACTCTAATAAGGATTTGTTTGTTAGGTGTGTATACTATTGTACCAATAAATTAAGTATATTATAAGAATACACAGAAATTTTAGTTTATTCGTTTACTTTTTGTTGTGCTGAGGATTGACCTCAGTACTTCACACATATGAGGCGAGAGCTCTACCACTGAGCCCCATCCCTAGCCCTAGCCCCAGCCCACGAATACACAGAAATTTTATAAGGATGCAATAAACAGATGGAGAAATTCTGAAATTCTCTCAGTACTGTACTCCACTCCAGAGACCACTGGTCTTGGCTGTGATGAATGAACAAAGTAAACTAATTAGAGATATACTGTGGGGATAGACTTGCAAAACTCGATGGTGAATTAAATGTAAGAAAAATGTTGAGGATGTGGAGGAAAGGAATCAAGAACAGTTCTCGTATTTCTTCATCAGCTGCACGTGTAAAGGAAGACTGGGGAAAAAGAGGTGGGAGACATTTGGAGAGTTCAGATAAGGACATGGGCAATGTGGAGTGCATGGGAGATAGCTGAGAAAGCTGGTCAGATGGGTGGGGATTGAGCCTGGAGTTTGTGGGGGGGGGAGGCGGGTGCAGGAGACATCAATCTAAGAAACCTGGGAGTGCATGGATTGTTCTGGTACTTAGTGCTGTAACGGTCTTAGAGATGACCTACTAGGTGATAACTTGAGGTAGGTCTAGTCTTCCAAAAATTAACCTGTTCTTATCCCAGTCTCATAACATGTTATTTCTGATTATTTCAAAACATATATTACAGTCTGACTTGTACTTTCATTTTTGTGTAGATTAATACATGCCATCGATTATTTTGAGCTTGCAAGGTAGATCTTTCAGTCTCCTGTAGTGCTTTATATCCGATGAATAGTTCTTGGGTAGTATTTCTCATTAGTTATAATAATTAAGTGGTTTTAATTTGTTTAAGAGGTTTTGGTAACATTGAATATGGACTATTTCTCTTGTTTCTTGGTTGTTTAGGAAGGTGCTTCAACACTGGATATTCACAGTGAGCCCAGTTTTTCAAGTTTGCTTTCACAGTCATCGTATGTGGATATGGGCGTTCCACTTCCTGCAAAAAACTTAATATTTAAAGATGGCATCTTATCAGAATGGAGTGGACGGTCACCTTCCTCACTTCTTATTGCTAATCTTCATTTGCAATAATTTGATTATACCATTTGTTGCTCACACTTCCTGCCTTTTTTCTTTCTTACTGTTAGCTTTATAGTGTCAGCCACTAAAAAGCATCCTGCTGCTGCAGTGCAATTCTTGCTTAACTGATATTAAAATTCGGGGGACATGCTCATGTTTCCTGACATGTTGCTCATTATTGCACATCTTATTGCAACAAAGTGCTTTTTAGCAGCCAGCACTGTATTTTTTACCTTGAGACAATCTGCATTTCTTTTATAATACTAATAATATACTTTATAGGCTTTATAATGACTGTTATGTTTATAAGCAGTCACTATGAATATTGCAGTGGTAATTTTATATGTTAGTTTATCAGACATAAATCTTGTTTAATTTTATATTTTGTTACCAACACTTTAGGGGATCAAGGGAAGAGACAGAACTCTTCCTCCAAAAAGGTTTCTTGGTATTTAAAGTAGTAAAACTGTAAAACAGTAAACATCTGGTATTGAGAGGTGACATGATGGGCATTAAGAATTCCTGTGGATGTCTGTAAATTATGTATATCAATTGGATATTGTTGAAGGTATGTAAACAGCAGCTATGTATAACTTAACCTTGATTCATAAGGTCTTAGACAGTGACTCTTCATTGACATCTCATGAGAAGCTTTGGAAAACATTCTATTTTTTAAACAGTGTTTATATGTGGACTTCTGTTGTCACTCACTTTGGGCTTTATATTTTCATAGAGTCTTTATGAAAAAAAATAGAATTTATTTTTCACTCATAGCTGAGACTGCTGCATGTTTTCACCCTGATTTTTTGTTTGTTTGTTTGTTTTATAGCTTTACCAATGAATTTTTTTGGAAATTGGATTTGATGTTTTCAAACCAAGGATTGTGAGTTTAGATTAGAATTACATATGAGAAGCTTTAGGGCTATGTCTGGATCAGACACTTCAGTGATAAACCTATTGTGAGGGCATATTCTTAAGCAATCTGGATTTTTAAATTTCTGTTAATAGTTTTGGAGGAAATGATAAGGAAAATTGAATAATTTCAAAGTGTTTCTTGAGTCATTCATTCTTTTAGCATCTCAAATGTTAAGTAGAATAATTGGAATCACTTTTTAAAGACTTTTCAGGTTACCTTCCTTGGGAAGTTTGTGCAGTGTTATAGTTTAGCTTAGGTTCCTCTTATAGGACAGTGGTTTGCTAGTTTAAAACTGTAACCAAACTAACTGGTCAAACAACATGTATCTAAAACACTTAAAATGTTAGAAAATTTGGGAATGTCATAACCAAACATTTTTGCTGGTGATTTTTGTTATTTATAGAACTGATATTTGTGTATTTAACATACTTCTGGAAATATATGCCTTTCTTAAATTTGTTAACCATGCATTTCATACCATGGCCTATCTATAGAATTAAATATTTTGGACCAGGTTACCTGTGGCACAGTCCTGCTGTGTTTAGGGGTAAATACCGTAATGTTTAATTTTCTACTTTGACTTCTAGAAGGTAGAAACCATGTCTGTGTTTTATGTGTCTATAAAAGGAAAACTACATACTAATATTCAAATAATTTCTTATGACTGTGAATCACTCATTTATTTTTCCAATAATTGATATTGTACATTCCTAGTGCTATTAGTTATGTATGTATGTATGTAACTTTTACAGTTTCAACTGAAAGTTGTAAGTATTTCTTTTGATCAGGGCTCTTTAATCTCATTTTAATGTGTTTGAATTAACTGTAGTTATTTATTTTCTTGTTAACCATCTAAGCCAACTGTAATGACATGTACACTAATAAAGAATTGAACTGTTTGTAGTTGTTGACATTGAACCCAGTTGTTGCTGAGTTGAGAGCTTAAAATATGGGAGCGATTTGCTGTTATACTTCCTTTGAGAGAGAATGGGGGGAGAAGTAGAGCCTAATAACGATCATGAACTTCAGGGAAAATACTTGAGAGGACATGAGGTTCACTCTGGTTTCTCGTGTTGAGTGAGGACAGTAATCATCTGATTCCTAGCTGAAGACCTCTCATACTCTTTCAGAGGGAGAGTTCGCATTTTTAGAGCTGTTAGCAAAATGTGGAATGCTGATGTTCCTGCTTTGCTGTATGAATGTAGCTTTGTTTCATTTATATGTTGACTCATGTAAAGATACATCTCCTAAGTCTTACAAGTGTCGATCCAGTTCAACAAAAAAGTAAATTTAAAATAATACAGACATTTGCCAAAGAAGATTCTTGAAAAATTTGTATCCAGTTTTTTTTTTCTTTTTTTTTTGCAAATGTTTAAAGTAATGTTATCTGGCTTCATGCTACCACCCTCCTTTCCTCCCCTGCCCTTTAATGCATCATGAACCATGGCAAACATTCTTTAGAAACAACAAAAATGGGAATATCAGAAAGGGAATAGAATTTACTAGGGGAACAATTTCACCTCTCCAGTGGGTCTAAAGAAATGCAACTTTATATCACTTAAAAGATGCTATCGTCTGATTTCCTTCTTTCCTTTTAAAAATCTGTATCAGATGATTTTTTTCATTTATTTTCTGGGGAAATACTGGTTTCTTTTACTTTATATTTGTTTTCTCTGCCATTCATGTTTCTTTTTTTATGTTCGGTGTTTTAGAAACAGTTTGTATTAAAAGATTTTAAAGTACCAAAACTGTAATAGTACAGTGGATTGTTTTCTGTTATGTTAATATTATACAATGAAATGTATAAAGTGTTGTCAATTTGATTATTGACATATATAACATGTTTACAAATAAATTGTGGTGTTGATCAACTTGCTGTGCAGGTGTGTACAATCTTCTATAAGTTCCTTTCTTAAATATAGCCAAGCTGTCCTATATCTTAATAACTTTATTTTGTACCAATTTCAGATGTTTTTTTGTACCCTCCACTGAACTTCCCCTAACATAAACACTGTATGTAAATAACAGCACAATTGTCAAAACTCAGAAGTTAATGTGGGCAGTGAATCAGCTACAGACTTCACTGGGCTTTCACCACTTTCTCCACTAATGTCAGTTTTCTGTTCCAGGATCCAGGCCAGGATACCTTGTTGTATCTAATTAGTCTTCAACCTTTTTTCTCCTAATATGTGACAGTTTCTCAGGAAGAGTACTGATGAGCTGCCTGGGGGAGTTATTCCTCAGTGTGATTTATCTGATATTCTCTGGTGACTAGGTTGGAGCTGTTTTATCAGGAAGGGGTCCTGCAGAGGTGATGCGCCCCTCTGTATGTCATGTCAAGAGGAGCAGTGATGTTAATGTGTGTTACTGGTGATGTTCCTTCGTTGGTTAAGATGGTGGCTGCTAGGTTTTTCCACCAAAAGTTAACTATTTTCCCCGTTTGTACTTTATTCTTTGGAAGATGGTTACTATGTCAAGCCCACACTCAAGATGAAGGAAATTTAGACCCACTTCCTAGAGGGAGGAGTATTTACATAAATTATTTAGAATGCTTCTTTAAAGAAAATGTGTTCCTTTCTCCCATTTAAAAATTTACTTGATCATTTATATCAGTATGAGCTCATGGCTATTTTTTTTTTCTTTTTTGTCCTTGGGTTAAAATGCAGTGCTGTTATCCTTTTATTTGTTATGCACATTGTTTCAGTTTGGGCCATTGGAGCTCTTTGAGGTTGGCTCCTAAATTTTTTAAATATAACTCCCCCCACCAACCTGTTCTTGTTTTTGTTTTAAAAAACAACCATCTCCCTTCTTTCTGGTACCAGCCCTAGAATTAGCCACTTTCTGTGGAGCTTTGGTTCCTTTTATTGGAAACTTATTTAGAAACTAAGATCTGAGTAGTGGTGCTGTTTCCCTGTTACTGCTTCTAGGCCTTCTCAGTTTAACTAGGAAATAACAATCTGTGTACTAGCCAGCATGTTGGCACACATCTCTCTGATTTCAAGATCTATTTATTGGTATCTAATAAGCATGAGATGATACTGACTATAACCCAATACCTCAAGACTCATTCTAGCTTTATCTCTTATTTGTAATTTCTTTCTCTGAGAGTAAAAAACTTGGCTCGTTTTGGCTACTATTTATATATGTATTATGTCCAAGCCTAGTATACATAAGGCTTTTCACAATGCTTACATTGTACCTCTGTGAGAAAGATGATGACCAAATAATACAGCATTTAGCACTTTTTTTCTTTTTTTGTTTTTCCAGGAGTGCAGGGGTCATTAACCTTAGAGTATCTGGCCCAAACACCATTTTGTCAAGTAATTTGGTTTGCTTCCTTTTATTCCCCATTCACTCCCTTCATTGAGGTTTATCACACATTTGTGAAACAGATTCATTGGTTACACTGTGAATTAGTGTGATTTATTGGTTACACTGTGCATGCCATTGGGGATCCCCTGACAGTTGATTTTATTTATTCATACAGTAAAATTCATTCTGTGTGGGCTTTAACAAGTGCTGAGTTTTGTCTAACACCCAAGGACAATACCAGACAGTTTCTGCACAGTTACAGAACAGTTTCATTATCCTAGAAAGTCCCTTTGTGCTCAGCCCCTCCCCCAACCCCTGGCAACCACTTACTGTTTTCCTGTATTATAATTTTGCCTTTTCCAGAATGTCATAAAACTAGTGGAATTGTACCATTTGTAGCCTTTTTGGTTTGGCTGCTTACCTAGCAAGATTCATTTTAAATTCATCCATGTTGTATGAATCAGTAGCTTGTCTTTTCTGTTGCTGAGTACTCCAACCTATGGACATATTAAGGTTTATCACTTGACATTCATGAGGGGACGTTAACATTTCTTGGATAAATACCTAAGAATGGGATTGCTGAGTCATTTGGTAAGCATGTATTTAACTTTATAAGAAACCGCCAAACCATTCTCAAAGTGACTAGCCTTTTGCCTCACTGGCAATGAATGGGAGCTCCTGCTGCAGTAGTATTGTGGTTGAAGTGATGTCGCCCATCTTCTCACATACTTACTTGCCATCCATGTATCTTCTTTGGTGAACTGTCTGTATGGTTTGTTGTCTTATACTTTAAAAATTTTATTGTTGCCAGCCGCAGTGGTGCCCATCTGCAGTCCTGGCTTCTCAGGAAGCTGAAGCAGGAGGATCACCAACTTTAAGACCAGTCTGGGCAACTTAGTGAGACTATCTCAAAATAAAAACAAAAAATGAGCTAGGCATGTAGCTCGGTGGTACACTCGCTTAGAATGATCAAAGCCTGGGTTTAATCCCAGGTTACCCCCCCCCCCCAATTGGGTTATTGTTGACAATTAGGAATTCAATACATGTTGTGCATAAGGGTCCTTAATAGGTATGTATTTTGCAAATATTTACTTCCAGTCTGGATTGCCTTTTAATTCACTTAACAGTCCTGTAGTCATATATATAGTGTCTTTTGAAGAACAAATATTTTTAATTTTGATAAAATCCAATTATTTTTTAAAAGGCAGTCCTTTTGATTGTTGTCTAAAATTCACCACCATATCCAAGGCCATATGGATTTGTTCTATGTTTTCTTCTGAAAGTCTTATAGTTTTATGTTTAGATCTTTGATCATTTTACACTGTTTTTTGTAAATGCTGTGAAGTGTGTGTTGAGGTTTATTTTTGCATAGGGACATCCGGTTGGTACAGCACCATTTCTCGAAGAGGCGCTCCTTTCTTCATTGAATTGCCTTTGTCAAAGATCACGGGACAAGTCTGTTGAGACAGTAGAGTGGTGGTTGCCTGGGAGTGAGAATGGGGGAATGGTGACTGCAAATGGGGCATAAAACATCTTTTTTGGAGTGATGGAAATGTTTAAAAATTAGATTGTGGTGATGGTGTAAACCTCTGAAGTTACAAAGAATCATTGCATAGTATAATTAAGTGCATTTTATCCTATGTTAATTATACTTAAATACAACTGTTTAAAAAATCACTTGGCAGTATTTACGTAGTCTGTGGTCTCTTGGTTCAGTTCCATTGACAATGTGCCCTTTCCTCAGTGCCACACTGAAACTGGGTGGTGGGAGGCCTCCAGCTTTATTCTTTTTCAGAGTTGATTTTGACACTTTTAGTTCGTTTGCCTTTCCATAAGTTTTAGAATCTGCTTGTTGCTACCTACACATAAGATTTAATAAAAATTGCATTATGCCTTTGGGTCAGACTGAGGAGAATTGACATCTTTTCTGGGATCTGCATTTGACAGTTTTTCTGGTTTCTTTTGTCACTGTTTTGTAGGTTTCAGCATACACATCGTGCACATATTTTGTGAGATTTATACTTACACAATTCATTTTTGTGTGTGTGCTGTTAGAAATGTTTTTAAATGTCAAATTGGAATTTTTCATTGCTGATACATAGCAGTATGATTAAATTGAATTTTGTATATTCCAGCCTTGCTAACTTCACTTAGTAAGTTTTTTTTTTTTTTTTTTAAAGATTCTTGGGGATTTTCAGCAAAGACATCATAGTTTTCTATGAATAAGACATTTTATTCTTCCTTTCCGATCTATGCCTTTTATTTCTCTTTCGTGTCTGTTACGAGCCCCAGGGCTACCAGTGCAGTATTGAATACGAACTGTGAGAGCAGATCTGTCAGAAAGTATAACATTAGCTGTAGCATTTTGAAAAAATAAATAAGCTTTAGGTTAACAGGTTTGCTTCTATTCCTAATTGCTGAGAGTTTGTCATGAACAAATGTTGGGTTTTGTCAAATCCTTTCACTTTCTACATGCTTTTTCTTCTTAGTCTGTTAATATGGGTAAATTTCATTGATTAATTTGTGAATGGTGAATCAGCCTTGCATTTTTTTTGGGGGGGATACTAGAGATTGAACTCAGGGGCACTCAATCACTGAGCCACATCCCCAGCCCTATTTTGTGTTTTATGTAGAGACAGGGTCTCACTGAGTTGCTTAGCACCTCGCCATTGCTGAGGCTGGCTTTGAACTCGCGATTCTCCTGTCTCAGCCTCCCTAGGTGCTGGGATTACAGGCTTGCGCCACCGTGCCCTGCTAGCCTTGCATTTTTGATATGAACCCTGGGTATTCATGGTATATTATCCTTTCACATATTAGTGGATTTGATTTTGTAATAGGATTTTTATGTTTTGTAATAGGATTTTTATTCTTGAGGGGTAATGGTGTATAGTTTTGTGAAGTATCATAGTCTGGCTTGGGTATTAAAGCAATTTGAGCTTTATAAAATGAGAAAGTGTTCCCTCTTCTATTTCCTGGGAGAGGTTAAGAAGGTAGGCATTATTCCTTAAATATTGGTAAATTTGCTAAAGAAACCATCTAGATCCAAAGTGTTCTCTTTTATTCAAGGTCTATTACTTCATTTAAAATAAAATATATTTTTTAGTTCTTAAAATTTATTCCATAAAGTACATATTTCCCTATAAATTCCCTACATATACACAAGAGGTAAAATGTAAAAGTTAAAAATAAACTTTTAAAAATTTAAAAAATGACAAAAATCACAGCAGAAATGGGATTCATAATTAAAAAAAAAAACCTCTAGGTGAGACTCCTGGAACCCCAGCCCACCCTGGGCCCCTGGGGAATATTCTTCCCCCAAATTTGTTTTATTAATGTATTTTTTCAATTTTTTATTTTTTGATATATGTGACGGTAGAGTATATTTTGACATATTGTACATACACGGAATGTAACTTATTCTAATTAGGATCCCATTCTTGTGGCTGTACATGATGTGGGGTTTCACTGGTCTTGTCTTCATATATGAACAGAGGAAAGTTACGTCTGATTCATTCTACTGGCTTTCCTATTCACATCCCTTCTCTCTTCCCTTCATTTCACTTTGTCTAATACTATGAATTTCTATTCCCTGCCCCTCTTACTGTGTGTTAGCATCCACATATCAGAGAGAGAACATTCAGACTTTGCTTTTTTGGGACTGGCTTATTTCATTAAGCATGATAGACAGTCTCCAAATCCATGCATTTACTGGCCAAAGTCATAATCATTCTTTTTTATGGCTGAATAATACTCCACTGTGTACGTGTACCACATTTTCTTTATCCATTCATCTATTGAAGGGCATCTAGGTT
>PVHX01032346.1:0-14014 GCA_004024805.1 Geosciurus inauris | reverse complement strand
ACTGTTCATTGAAAGTGCATATAAAGATATTTAATATGAAGAATGTAATCTGCTTATAATTTTGTGCAAAGTTAGAAAAATTATGATTGTAATAATTTTTTTCTATTTGCCTCAACAAATATTTTCAGTGAATAGTGTGTACAGCTTCTGAAAATTTGTTTTTTTTCTGTTATGTTTGATAACATGTATTAAAATGCAACTTTTGAGAAAAAAAAATAAAAATAAAAAATAAATTAAAAAAAAAAAAAAAAAGAGAGTAGTTTCCAAGAAGATATTCCCATTAGAAGATTCCGCAGATCCCAAACTGAGCTGAGCACAGGAGAGGACAATGAGTGTTAAGTCCTTGGGAGAGTCCAAAGCAGTAGGGGCTGAGTGTAGGTCAGGTCCCTTATTCTAGAACTTCAGCACCACCTGAGGACAGGAGCCAGGAGAGATGACCAAAGCATTTAAATGTTTCAGCCTATGAAACATTGAAGAGATTAGAGAGACAAAAGTAACTTTGGACAACAAACCAAAGGAGGAAAGGCAAGAGAACATAAGAACAAAGACAGCTATCTCCAGTGGATCCGTGGGGATAGAGGTCAGATTTCAATGACTGGATGAGTGACGGAGATATACAAACAATGAGGTGAAAGAGAAAGTAGATGGAGACAAAGGTTAAGGGGAACAGGGCCAAGGGAAAGTTTCCTTCTTAAGATTGGAGCCCTGTGAAGGAGCTGGAGGAAAGATGAGGGAGTAACAGAGGAAACCAAATGGAAAATATGTCATAGGTTGGCAGATTGCCCTTGAAGCATGAAGTGGACTCATTTCCTCAGAGCAGATGTATTTAATTTTAATAAGCAATAGTGCTTTAATTCTGAGCAATACGTAATAGGACTCCACATATGAAATTTAACTTTCTTTTAGTCAGTTAAAAAATAAAAAGGAGCTGGATGTGGTGATGCAAGCCTGTAATCCCAGCAGCTCAGGAGGCTGAGGCAGGAAGATTGTGAGTTCCAAGCCAGCCTCAGCAACAGCGAAGCACTAAGCAACTCAGTGAGACCCTGTCTCTAATAAAATACAAAATAGGGCTGGGGATGTGGCTCAGTGGCCAAGTGCCCCTGAGTTCAATCCCCTGCACCCCCCCCCATAAATAAATAAAAAGGAACAGAGTAAAATCTCAGAAATCAGCCAAAGATAAGGAATTATTTGTGAGAAAATGTAAAAAGGAATCTTTTTCTATGTCCAAAGTGACTCTCTGCATATGATCACTGAAAATAATTCATGTAAAGTAGAAAAAAAAATCTATAAATACACAGGACACTTTTAGAAAGCCATTCCCAAAGGTGCAAGGGAAGCTCATGCCTGGGAAAGGAGGACCTTAGGGAGGATAAACAATATGACTGTGAATGTGACTCAACTGGTACCATCAAAATGAGGTCACTCATGTCTTACTACCCAAGGTGTAATTGGCGGAGCTCCCCATCTTGCTTAACCACCAGAAGTCTCATCTTTCCAGGTTCTTTTATCAGATGTCCCTGGAAATGTCGAGGGAATGCTTCCATGACCCTAACCCATCTTGGTTATCCCTTGTGCCCACAGACACCCTCGGATGCCACTGCTTTTCGGGAGTCAGTCTGGGCCACCTTAGTCCAGCTGCTCACAGGTTGCTGCTGTTCTCATATTTTTTCTGACAATAGTCCAAGCTCACCCCTGACTTCCCCTCTGCAGAACTTACATGCTTTTAATTTTACTAAAGAGATAGAGAACCACAGAAGAGAATTTGTACTCCATTCTGAAGAATGGATATTAGATAAGGCTGCTTTCCGGTCCTCTGGCCAATGTCCCTTCAATGGTTTCCCTGCGGGCATTTCTCTGCTGAGTTCCTGGGTGGCTCACCTTGACAGGGGTCGCTTCTCCTTCTTGCTTTGAACTGGTTCAGCCAATTTACTCCTCCACAAAGACAGTATCCTTGAATATATCTTTTTTATCTGGATACCTCAGGACCAGGAGATAAGGTATTTTCCTAAAATAATCCTCATCTGCAGACATAAAGCTCTAGCCTCAAAAACAAAAACAAAAAAACAAAAAACATCATGGCTGGCTCATCTGTCTTTTAAGAACTTGCAATTCCAGAAGAGATTTTGGCTTTCTCTTTGAATAATCCAAAGGTCTGTTTTGAAAAAGAGGAAATTCTTTTTTCCTTTTTCTTTTTCCAAAATAGAATTCAATGCTCTGAGAAACAGAATCCACTTGCCCTTTAAAATGAGAACTTTTTCAGCAATTCCAGAGAATAAGGCTGTATATAAGGAAACAAAAAAGTTGGTAGTAAAATATCAGCTACTCCCCGATACATAACATTACTTCTGTTGTGTGTATCAAGGGTCATAGATAAATTCCAGGATATAAATTTGATGTTAAAATATAAATAGTGTGTTTCTCTGATACTTTTTTTGCATCTTCAGTTTCGTGTGCTCACTTTGGTAGTACATATACTAAATTTGAAATAATGCAGAAAAGATTAGAGTGATCCCTGAACAAGTGTGTCACACAAATTTGTAAAGCGTTCATTAAAAAAAAGAATCAATTTCTCTTTGGATTATTTTCTTTGTAAAATTCTTGAAATCAAGATAGGTGAGCCACTTTGGGCTTGTAGCACAGGTTACTGGATGCCTCACAGTGACTGGCTGCACTTTACTTAGACGTTCATCCATCACACTTTTAATGACATCCAATAATCTGCTTAAGCTGCAGAGGCACCAAACAAACTCACGAACTCTAAGGAATGTCCAAGGTAATATATACTCATATCCAATACTTTAAATAGATACAAAATTTATTTTATAAAATATGTTGTCAGATTCTGCATCAAAACTAATGACAAATGTTATGATTTTCTTTGGCAACAATCTAAAATAGATTCATATTGTTTAACTAATGCTACAAAAGTTCTGGTGACTATTATTTTTATATTATGACTTGCTTTATCTATTTATTTATTTGTGGTGCTGGGGTTGCTTTACCACTGAATTACATACTCATTCCTTTTTAATTTTTAATTTTCAGTCAGGGTTTTGCTAAGTTGCCCATGCTGGCCTTGAACTTGCAATCCACCTGCCTCAGTGTCTAGAGCAGCTCTGATTACAGGCATGTGTCATTGTGCCCAGCTACACTTAAATATTTTTAGTTGAGATATTATTAGGATAATTATCAACATAATTTAACAGATAAAAATGATAAGTGAATCCCAATAATGAAGTGATCTTTTTAAAGCTTAAAAATCAGAAGCTCTTCATCCTATCTCTAGCTCTGGATCTATAAACTGTTTCCTATAAGATCAGAAAATATTCTTCTTTTAGGGAAATAGTGACATTATCTTGGTAGTTTATATTACTGAAAATTTGTTTTTACAGACTTTTTTTCTGCACTGGCTTAAATTTATTTGGATGACCAAATCTCTTCTGTCCGATTTGCTAATTCCCTGCCCCCTTGCTTTTCTTTTACTTTTCCTGGCTATCCTTAAAGAATGATAACACACTTGGTTGAAAGATAAATATCTGAAATCACATGTTTCATTATGTGTTTGTACCTAACATGCAAATTCGTTTGATTGATTGCTTATAAATGAATTTGTGTTTCATTTTACAAAGATTTTCTAATTTAACTCCCGTTGGAGTAGATTACCATTTAACTTGTTACCATTTTATAGGTAAGGAAACTGACAATTCAAAAGATTCAAAAGATTGATTTGCCAAATTTTTAGAGGTGGAACTCAAAATCAGATCTTCTTACTCCAAATTCTTTGTTTATTTTGTTAAACCATGTTGATTGAGTCTATCACTTATTCATTAAACAATTGCTCAACACCTTCTAGGTGTTCAGCATTCATTAAACAATTGCTCAACACCTTCTAGGTGTTCAGCATTTCCAGAATAAAAGAAAAGTAAAAGTCAAGATATACTTGTTCAGTAAGGTGTTTGATGGTAAATGACATTTATTGGCTGCCTAAAACATGGTAGGAATTTTTCACAAATCTTTAACACTTGCCATAATCCAAATAGGACAGACTGTCTCAATTTACAGATGAGGCAAGTAAAGCCCTAGGACCTTCAGTAACTTGCCCAAGTTGCAGGATTTGAGATCAAACTGCCTGATTCCAGAGCTGGCATAGTTAAGCCTTGATGGTAGTGGGGAGCATATTTATCACAAATACTTATTGAGTGCTACATGCCAAGTGCTTGTACTAGGTCCTGGTTACATAATGTGAACAAAATGCAGTCTCTGATTTGAAAGACCAAACAATCCAATAGGCCTATAGATGTGTAAATATACAATAAGGGGGACAATCCCTTCCAGGAGGATCCCAGTGTTCTTCAGAATAACCACAGGTGAGCAAGCTCAGTAACAGCACCAGTGAGTGATTTTTGCAATAATGCCTCCAGCTATTGTCATTTTCTATCATTTATTTATCAACTTGAAAATCTGAAGTTCAGTAACAGAAAAAACATGTCTACAAGAATTAGAATTAATACAGTGTTCAGTGAATACTTTCTAATTGGAAATATGAAGTGGAAGAATTACTTAAATATACCTGTGATCCGGTGGCTTAATAATGTTAAAAGCCGAGTTTCTGTGTTCTAACAATCTAGGAGATGGTAAGGTATTTTATTATTTAAATATTTATTTTGGAGTAAAAATAAATGTATTTGCAAAAAAAAAATGTAGTCAATACTATTCAAAATATCATAGTTAAGGCTGGGGCACGGTGGCGCATGCCTGTAATCCCTTTGGGGAATTACAAAGTGCCTGTAAACACTTTGGGGGGCTGAGACAGGAGAATCATGAGTTCAAAGCCAGCCTCAGCAAAAGTGAGGCACTAAACAACTCAGTGAGACCCTGTCTCTACATAAAACACAAAATAGGGCTGGGGATGTGGCTCGGTGGTCGAGTACACCTGAGTTCAATCCCCAGTACAAATACAAATCAATCAATCAATCTATCTATCTATCTATCTATCTATCTATCTATCTATCTATCTATCTATATATCTATCTATATTATGCTCTCATTTCAGTTTGCTAAAGCCAAATGTTCTAGAAATTGTTTATGTGCCTTTCTATTGCTAACAATGATTTATCAGTTTTAGATTTTTGTGGATTATAAAAAAATTTGCAGAGTTGCAAATAGTTTTCCTTTTCATAATATGCACACTCAATAGTTTCTAGGCTGTGTTTTACATTTCATGTTTAAGAAGTTCTTATATGAAACCTCTTAGAAGTGAAGAGCATTAAGCCATCTCTACATATAATTCTACTGGATTGATGGGCTTTCTTCCCTCTGTATTGTACCTTTACCAACCTCTGAGAAGAGGATATTATAGACAAGTAAGGTGGTTGTCTGGCAAGTTCACTGTCAGGTTACTTAACCTTTGAAAATCTTCCTAGATACAAAAGTAACAATAATGATGATAATAAATTGTAACCTCTTATAAGTGGTGATAGTCACAGCCTGGGAGTAGACAGTGTAGACAGTGTAAAGTTAGTCACTATGGTTGTTAGCATCAACTGTAGTATTCCTGGAGGAGTTCACAATGAGCTCAAAAGGAAAAGAAAAACTGAAAGATTTAGTTTGGGTGACCCAAGACTCCATTATATAAAATTAATGCTTTTTTTTTTTTTTTTTTTTTTCATACCAGGGATTGAACCCAATGGGCTTGACCACTGAACACATCTCCACCCTGATTTTATTTTTTATTTTAAGGCAGGGTCTCGCTAAGTTGCTCAGAATCTTGCTAAATTGTGAAACTGGCTTTTAACTTTTGATGCTCCTGCCTCAGCCTCCTGAGCTGCTAGGATTATAGGCATGTGCCACTCACTGTGCCTGGCAAAATCAGTGCTCTTGATTTCCAACTGTGGTTGAAGGGGAAAGGGTCCTTGTTGAATCTACTTTCAGTTCTTTTTCAGTTTTGAAAATCCATAACATCTTGTGTATATAAAAATAATACACAAGCCTGGCACAGTGGTGCACGCATGTAATCCTAGCACTTTGTGAGGCTGAGACAGGAGAATCACAAGTTCAAAGCCAGCCTCAGCAACGGCAAGGCGCTAAGTCTCAGTGAGACCCTGTCTCTACATAAAACACAAAATAGGGTTGGGGATGTGGCTCAGTGGTTGAGTACTGCTGAGTTCAATCCCTGATACAAAAAAAAAAAAAAAACACTACACAAATACATTGACCCAGATTACCTAGAATAATTGGCTAAATTGTTGCAGATGGTGCTTAATGGGGTCTCACTGAGTTGCTTAGTGCCTCGCTTTTGCTGAGGCTGGCTTTGAACTCATGATCCTCCTGCCTCAGCCTTCCAAAATGCTGGGATTATAGGCATGTGCCACTGTGCCCAGCCTAGAGGGGTTTTGCTTTTAGAGGGGTTTCAATGGTTCCCTACTTTGACTTTTGGCTAATCAAGAGAAGCCCTGTTTAATAAATGTGTTCAAGAAATTTCAGATGTTCAGAGTTCTTGGAGGATTGTATTTGGTTTGTAGGTAATGGGGGTACATGAAACATTGAGAGGCCAAGGGCTGGACAGCTCAAAATCACAAACAGAATAACTGAAAGTACAAAGGATATGTTTTCTGGTGAAAAAAAAAAAAAAAAAAAGAAAGCTGTCTTAGTGATAACAGCATCACTAATATTGTAAGGATCATAGGAAATCATAATTGCAGGTTACATTTCATTATCATGTCCCAACACTCTTCTTACCAGGGTTATCTAATTTAATAGTCACAACAACATTATAAGGTAGAAAAAATTTTATCCATCCTTTCACAGAGATGAGAAGGGAAAACTGAAACAGAATGGATAATAGCTCAAGCTCTCTTAGGTAAATAGTAGGTACAAAACTGGATTTTCTTTTGTAAAAGCTTTTTTTCTCTCTCTCAAAATAGAGGACTACAACATACACTTATAACAACTGCACAGATCACAAGTATACAACCTGAGGATTACTATACTCTGAACAAATACAGAACCAGAGTCCCTTTAGAAATGAACCCAGTGCTAATGAATTGCCATATGCACCCAAAGAATTCAATAATCACAACAATGAGATCTACTAAAGCATGCAGTTGTAGCCAGCTAATGAAGTTATCATTTAATGACTGAATTGTATGTTACACGGGCCTTTTTCACCTTTTTCATCCTTGATAAAAATCAGGATCATTTAAGAAAGTTTTACTGAAATTGGGTATTGAGTATCTGGAGTCAGCAATTCAGGAAATAAAATGTCTAGGTTTTATCTCTAACTTTAAAAGAAGATAAAATCGAGTTACATATTTCCTTCAGTAGTCTATGAAGTTATCTTCTCCTTTTTTGCCCTTATATCACTAGTTGTCTTAAAAGTAGTTCCTTTTACTGTTGGATTTCTATGATAAGTGAGGAAAGAACCAAATACTCAGAGTGCTTGCAAAATTGTTATGAAGAATTTCTCTCTCCCTGATGGTTTGGTTTGACACCCATGATTCTGAATGCTGACTTGAAGGAATACATAGTGATCTGGGACCAAATTTACCTGAAAAGCAAGCAGGTACCAAAGGATCTTGGTACCATGGTGCTCTGGGGAGAGATTGAAAGAGCTGATGGGTATAGGCTTACCATTAGCTATCATTAAACTGTCACTCAAATGCTGAAACTGCCCACTTTTCCCCAGGGCAGACCTATTAATATCAGATCTCTTAGAGAGTTAGGACACATTTAATTCATTTGACTTATTTTTGATTTTTTGTTTTAAACTAGTACTAGTACACACTGATAAAGTACTTGCTATGTGTTGAGTACTATTTTGTTATATATACATGTGTGTGTGTATTAATTTAATTATCAAAACAATCCATGAGGTAAGTACAATTATTTTTCCTTTTTTCTACAGATAATTGAGACACAGAGAAGTTAAATAACTTGAAAATATCACATAATTTACAGGGCTACTAAATGGATGACCTAGAACTAAATATATATAAATATATCATAGAACATAGTAAAAAAAATGCAAATGTTCTACAATAAATTAAAATAAGAATTTCTTGCTACTATTGCTACTGAAACTATTTATTTCTTTACAGAGTTCCCTTCACTGGAGGTAACTGAAAGGGTTAGAGTTAAAAATTAGCTCTTTCTGCAGGGTGCCATGGTGCACACCTATAATCCCAGCAACTGCAGAGGCTAAGGAAGGAGAATTGCAAATTTAAAGCCAGCCTCAGCAACTTAGCAAGACCCTGTCTCAAAATGAAAACATTTTTAAAAAGAACAGGGGGATATAGCTCAATGGTAAAGCATCCCTGGGTTCAATCCCTAGTACTGTAAAAAAATAAAATGAAATATTTACTGTTTTTAGTCTTTCTGGTAGTAACAGAACTCCAGATAAAATAGCTTTATCCCTTGACTTATGATTGTAATATTTAAAAGAGCCCTTTCTAAAAGGTTGGGAATTTAATGCCTTATTTTCTGTCCCTCATTTTTTGTTTGTCCTCCTCCAAAATTGTGTCAATTACACTATTTTTAGGTGTGTGTGGGGAGAGGGGTGCTGGTGATTTAAACCAGGGCCTTACACATACTAGCCAAGTCCTCTACCATTGAGCTGCACTGCCAGCTCTAGTGTTATGTTTTAAACTTGACTTAAAATAATGCACTTGAACATATTTTTGTTCCTTCTAATACTTACCATTTCTTTTGATTTTTCACTTTCACAATAACATGCTAAAGCCTTTCTTTCTCCCTATCACATTGTTATTTCAGGCATTTGCTAGCTATGATTTTTTTTATTTTTTATTTTTAGGAATTTTTACAATTTTATTATCATTTTTAATCTGTAATTAAGTCTTCATTGATAGGCTGATTTAAAAATTGAAAAATACTAAAAAGCATTCACAATTAAGTATACTTTAAATCATTTCTAGATTGCTCTAACAGCTAATACAGTGTACATGGTACATGAATAGGTGTTGTACTAGATTGTTTAGGAAATAAGAAAAAGAAAATGTCTGCATGTGCTCAGTATAGACACATTTGAAAAAATACTTTTGGCTGGACATGATGGAATATTCCTATAATCCTAGAGGCTTGGGAGGCTGAGGCAGAAAGATCACAAGTTCAAAGCCAGCCTCAGCAATTTATGGAGGCCCTGAGCAACTCATTGAGGCCTTGTTTCTAAATAAAATATTTAAAAGGGCTAGGGGTCCAAAACAACAACACACAAAACTTCCATTCAAGGTTGGTTGAATCCATACATGCAAATCCCATAAGTATAGAGGGCCAATGGAAATAATTCCACAGCACGAAACAAAAATCAAGTCAAAAGGATTCTTTTTTCAAAATATTTCATGTCATCAACTGCTCAAAATTATTTCTCATTTTAATTTACTTCATGTTCCTCTAACACATTTTTATTGAGCATCTTTTCCTCTAAAGTCTTCATTTGTCTTTTTCTTTTATGCTTATTGTGGCAAGAAATATGTTTATATCACGCTACTAGGAAGTTTCAACTTCTACATTATGCCATGTGTCTTGAAGTTCTTTTAGAAATTCAGATTTCTTGGAATTCTAACTTCCTGTTCTAATTGGATCTGACTCATTTCTGGACCTGCCATTGGAGTATATTTGTCTTTATAACACTCCTGGATTAAGTCCTCTACGTCTTGAATCACATTTCTTTTTCTTGTTGTTGTTATTTTTCGTGGTGTCTCTTGGAAACGTATTTCTGGAGAATATATTCAGAGTTTTTTTTTTCAGAAAGTTTGCATAGAATGGCTTCTGAGGCCTTGTGTATTAGGACATATATTTATTGAGGTTCTGTTTTGTGGTTGCCTCAGAGTGGACAGGATAAGTCTTCACCCAAAAGTGGTTAAAATGTTGACACTGATGACTCCATGCACTCCCCAAGATGATATAAAAATATCCATTCTCACATAATGAGGCTTTTGGAGGCTAGGAAGGCAAGAATCCATGCCCATCAGAAGTGACCTGAATGAAAAGAGGGACAAATGATTCTGGCTTTTAGTGTAGCTAGGGAGTGAGGGCAGAATGAGAGTTTGAACTTTGCCCTTGTATCTACCGAGGGAGTAAATGGTCCTTATCAGTTTACCTAGATGTTTGGCAAGAGGGGAAGAGATGGAAAACTGCCAATGTGAAACTCCAAGATCAGAGTCAGACCTTAAGATCCTCTAGTGGACCCTTGAATGCCTGTTTGGCAGAATGTACAACTGCACATTGCGAATCATTTGCCTACAGAACTTTAAATATATTGCTAATTTTCTAATAGCATCTTTTGTTAAGGATGAAATTTTATTTGTTGATAAAATCCTTATATTTTCTCCTTGGAAACATACGAGTTCTATCGAATATACTTAGAACTCTGAAACTTTTTTTTTTTTTTAACTCAGGGGACTCACCTACTGAGCACATCCCCAGCCCTTTTTTGTATTTTATTTAAAGACATAGTCTCTCATGGAGTTGCTTAGGGACTCGCTAAGCTGAGAGGCTGGTTTTGAACTTGTAATTCTCCTGCCTCAGCCTCCTAAACCATTGGGTTTACAGGTGTGTGCCCCAGGACCTAACTCTAAAACTCTTTTCTAGTGTAGCAAAAAATAGAAACTTTTTTCCATTCAATTTGTTCCTTTAAATTTGACACATTTTTTTATGTTCAGAGAGAAAAATATTTTATTGCTTTAATTATATTCGTCCATTCAATTCTTCTTTCCTCTCTAGAATACTGGGTTTATTTGTCCTTTATGTGAACTTTATTCTCATATATCTCTGCCTTTTGTTATGTAATAAGATAAATTAACTTCACTCTACCTTTTAGAGTTAAACCTTTTCTATTATATTTTTAAGTTTGTCAGTCTTAAGAATTCTTTCAAGTTCTCTGTTCCTTTCTCATAGTACACTGTTCTTTTTATGGATGAAGTATCTTACAAATCTATTTAAGGATATTTTAATCAGTTGTGTTTTGAGTCATAAGTAATAGAAAATCCAATTATAGTAGCTTAATAAACAAACATTTCTATAGTCTCCTATAGCAAGTATTTGGGGACAGGCATATTCAAGTTGGTTTTGTAAAGATCTCTTTTTTTATCTTTAACATGTGTTTCTTTCTTCATGCTTTTCTCTTATAGTAATGAAAGAACCATTGTACCTTTAGATATTGTATAAGGCTCCAAAGAAGAAGAGACAAAGGCAAAAGTATATCTTTTCCAGATTTGATATATGTATATTTTAGAAAACTTTCCTGAAAGCCATATTCAGTAATTTCTCCATCTAAATCATTACCCAGAACTGGTCACATGGCTAATTTGACTAGTCTTTGGAAGGTGTTTCTGGGAGAGTTGTCAATGGAATTGAGTCAGCTAATCAAAAATATCTACTAGAGTTATTAACTGAAATTTTAATGAGTGTTTCCTTCTGTTTTTTTGTATTCTCTCTTTTATCCTACTATTTCTCAAGTAACTAGCCATACTTGTTACTTTTGTAACAAAGAACTAGATTGATGAATTTGACTTATTTTTAATCTTAAACTATTTTTCTCTTTTTCTGTGTTTAACATTTATGATTAAAGATAACATTATGATAAAGGTATCTCAATTTTTGTAAAAATACTTTTTAGTTATAGATGGACTCAATATCTTTATTTTGTTTATTTTTTACTTTTATGTGGTGCTGAGGATTGAACCCAGTGCCTCACATGTGCGAGGCAAGCGCTCTGCCACTGAGCCACAACTCTAGCCCAGTTTCTTAATTCTTGTTATCTATTTAGGCATTTGTCAGTTTAAAAATGTTCCTATATTACTATATTATCTTAGACAGAGGGATTCAACAGACATACTTCCCTGAGTCATATATAAGGAAAATTCCTGGTTTCCTTACCAAATGGAGCTTTTTCCTCTTTTAACTAGATGGACAATTGTTCAGTCCCCTCTATTTTCTTTTATATCATATACACTTTCCACTTTTCACTATAAATATATGAACTTGGTTCTTATTTGTTCCTGAATCTTGGCCAAAACACTTGAACTGAAACAGAACAGCTCATTTTCCAAGGTTTGCAAAAAGTTTAACTTACATTATTTTCATCATTTTTCTTCCTTCACAGGGTTCTGGGAAGATTCTGCTCTGGATTTTTGGAGTGGAGGAGAAAGAAGGAGGGAGAGAGAAAAGATTATGAAATGGAGCCAGTAGGATAAGGAAGGCAGTCAGAGTGTTTTTTTTTTTTTTTTTAAAGCCTTTGAGAGGTTTTACTTTTGTTAAAAAGAATTTGTTCTTTTAAGTTATAAATGACAATAGAATGTATTTTGACATATCATACATACATGGAGTATATCTTTCCATTTTTGTGGTTGTACATGATGTAGAATTACACTGGTCATGTATTCATATATGAACATAGAAAAGTTATGTCTAATTCATTCTCCTCTCTTTCCCATTCCCATCCTCCTTCTCTTTCCCAAACTCCCTACTCCTAACCAATCCGGTGAACTACCTCCTGGTCTATTGTGGGCCAGCATCTGCATATCAGAGAGATATGAGATTAGCTTATTTGATTTAACATGGTTATCTCCATTTCAATCTGTTTACAAGCAAATGCCATAATTTCATTCTTCTTTATGGCTGAGTAATATTCCATTGGGTATATGTACCATATTTTCTTTATCCTTTCATCTGTTGAAGGACACTAGCTTGGTTCCATAGCTTAGATATTATGAATTGAGCCACTATATACATTGATGTGGCCGTGTCACTGTAGTATGCTGATTTTTTAAAAATCCTTTTCATTTCATTGTCACTAGTATTCTTGATAATAGGCAGTGTTCTTGTTGAAAGTTTTACCTCCTCAAGTCAGTAACGTTTTGTAATTAACAGTTACTGATCTTGTTTTTATTATTGCCAAGCTTTATTAGTTCATAAAATCTTCAGAAGTAAATGTTTATAAGTGTATTAGGAAGATACTGGATTAACCCTGCACCTACATGAGGAGGCAGAGGCTTGGATGTAGTGGAAGTTGAAGTGGGGAAGAGAAGATGGTGGATGGAAGAGAGAAGCAAGCTCTGATTTCTGTCTATGTCACTTTTTTTTTTTTTTGGTACTGGAGATTGAACTCATGGGCACTCGACCACTGAGCCACATCCCCAGCCCTATTTTGTGTTTTATGTAGAGACAGGGTCTCACTGAGTTGCTTAGTGCCTCGCCATTGCTGAGGCTGGCTTTGAACTCGCAATTCTCCTGTCTCAGCCTCCCAAAGTGCTGAGATTACAGGTGTGCACCACTGCACCCAGCCTGTTTATATCTTTTTTTTTTAGAAGATAGGAAGAAGGAAAAAATAGACATTAAGTCTGTCTTATTATATAGAAGTTTTGGGAAGCTCAGCAGACATGTATGCCTAGGGTAAAATTTGAAAGACTATGAAATGTTAATCTAAGAAGTAAAATTCATGAAGCTGTGTAGGACAAACCCAAGAATCCACCCAGGTGTGGCATCTACGCAATCCAGGGTGATGAAGATGGTTTTGATGTCATATGTATTTGTCTTCTTCAACAATATATTTTGTTAAATGGAGCTTACTGCATTTAATGCATATAGTTTCATAAAAGATGCTAATATGCACATTTATAAAAAGTATTGTGTCAAATTATGTATGCACACAGACAAGGTGACTACATGTAGAAAAAACAGATTAAATTACTTTCCAAAGATTACTCATTCACTTGTTAGCAGAGGCGGTATTAGGAAGGAGAAGGATTAATGTTTGGGCAACTGCTTTGTGTTGGACGCATAAGATGTTTATATAAATCATTGCTTTTAATTCTATAATTTTCAAAGAAAGAAGTTTTATTTTTATGTAATTTTTTAAAATTGTCAGGTGAAATTGTAGGTATCAATTTTGTACAGTATGATATTTCAATGTACCATGGTGGAATGATTAAATCTGTCTAATTAGCAAATGTATTACCTCACATCATTATTGTTTTTATAATGGGAACACTTAACATCC
>PVHX01032345.1:0-14017 GCA_004024805.1 Geosciurus inauris | reverse complement strand
CCCAGTGCCTCGCATTTTTATGTGCCAGGCAGGCACTCTGCCACTGAGCCACAACCCTAGCCCTTCACCTCACTTCTTAGAGTGCCACAAATAAGCACTTTTGGAGGGAAAACAATTGTTGTCAGAAATCACTGCTTAGTTCACAGTTTCAGGGAACTATAACAAAGCAAGCCCAAGTTTTCTGTTAAAAGTCAGCCTGTCCATTTTACATGGGTAAATTATATGGTATGTGAACTAAAGCTCAATACTGCTATTTTTTAAAAAGGCCTTTTAATTTAATAAAAAATACAAATTACTACTTTAGTTTGCTTCTTCAAAACTGTCATCAGTATTAAGAACAAAAAACTGAATTTGGGCCAGGCCTGGTGACATATGCCCGTAATCCCAGCTACTCTGGAGGGTAAAGCAGGAGAATTGCAAGTTTGAGGCCAGTCTGGGAAATTTAGTGAGGCTCTTTACCAAAATAAAAAATACTAAGGACCGGGGATATAGCTCGGTAGTAGAGCACCCCTGGGTTCAATCCCCAGTATCACAAAAGACGATAATATAATTATGCAAAAATAAAAGAGTATAACAGAACATGACTCAGCAAATTGGTCAGAGGTTTCAATGAAACCTTGCATCTAAAGCTCTTTGCTCAGCACCTGGCATGCAGAAGGTTCTCAGACATCACAAATAAAATATCCACTCCGCAGCATCTACAGTTCCCTCTCCACCTCTCACAAACTTTTCATTACACTTTGCATTTGTTCCTTGGCCTCTTCAATACTCTCAAAGCATTCCTAACAGCCCTGACCCCTCTACTTCTTTTGACCATCCTATGTTCCAGTTCATACTTTGCAAAAAGGTGGAAATGCAGACAGAACTCTCAATGAAGTGTACAGGAAGAGGAACTAATGAGAATCAAGACCAGCAGCACCTTCTCCGGCCAGGAGGAAAGGCTAGAAACCTCACATCCTAGGTAGGTTCTCTGGCACTCTGCCCACAGATCAAGAGCATGGTAGAGCCACAGAAACTAGTTTCAAGAGCACCAGCTATTTGGGGGCACCAGGTCAAATGAGGCAATTCCTTCTCTTCTACCAGTACTTGATACTTTGTTAATATATATGGCCCACCAAAAAGTCTAGAATTTTCAGTAATGTGAAGCTAAAATAATGATGTATACTTCCCTGAGTGAGTCATAGAAATATTTTTTGGTGCAGTTCCTCAGTATCTGCTGGGGATCTGGTTCCAGGTCTCCCACAATGCTCAAATACCTTCTATAAAAGCACAGCATTTGCCGGGCGCGGTGGCACAAACTTGTAATCCCAGCACTTAGGGAGGCTGAGACAGGAGAATCACGAGTTCAAAGCCAGCCTCAGCAACGGCGAGGCGCTAAGCAACTCAGTGAGACCCTGTCTCTACATAAAACACAAAATAGGGCTGGGGATGTGGCTCAGTGGTCGAGTGCCCCTAAGTTCAATCTCCAGTACCAAAAAAAAGCACAGCATTTGCCTATAACCTATGCAATACTCATACATACTTTAAGTCATCTCTAGATTTCTTATAATACCTAATATAAATGTTATATAAATACTTGCTACACTGTATTAGTCTTTTATTTGTATTTTATATTGTTGCATCATTATTTTTATTGGATTTTAAAAATATTTTCAATCAGCAATTCGTCGGATCTGAAGATGCAAAACCTGAAATACAGAAGGTGGACTATATATGTGTATGTACACACATATATACATATTCCATACACTTCTTTAAAAAAATTGTAGCTAGCATTTACTAAGTACTGAATATGAAAATATACCACGTTTGTATGCATTACTCTATTTAAACCTTCATTGCCTTATGAAATAAATTACCTGGACTTTATAAATAAATAACTTCAGGTAATTAACGAACTCCCCAAAATCTCTGAGGGGGAAGAGGCAAGATCTGAACCCAGACCTTTCTAATTACTGAAGCCAAGCCTCTCAACCAATTTTATCCCACTTTCCCTTGAAGTTACTCTCTCTGAACAGAAATTTCTACCATTTGCCATTGATTTTCTTTTATTTTGCTCACTACTCTGATTCATATACTGTACACTAACAAAATTTAGTCAAAACACCATATGGTGCCTCATCACACTGTAGATTTTTGCACTTGAATGAATTTGAACCTAGCTTACAAGTTAATCCTGTTCTAAATGTCAATATCCACAAAAATTTGAAGTACATTCCCATTTTCCTAGCATGAAGCACTGAGAAGGCAGTTAAGTTAATTATACCCATAAAGAAACTAGAGTGGGCCCAGATGCACAAAAATCCTACTTACATGAAGCAAATGACCTTCCTGAAGAAGACAGTGTAATTAAAGCTTTCTTGTTTGAAAAGGCCAGGCTGTTTCTAAGGAGCTAAGAAATGAATTTAGCCTACACATTTAAAATTATTTTCATGTGCATGTAATTTACCCATTTGGAAGAGGGGAAAGAAACTATTTTAAATATTCCTTCTGTATAAAAGATATTGGTACTTATTGTTTAGATTTTGAAATGGCAGGGGTTGAAAGACCCCTCAATATGTGGCCCCGGCTGGATTGTGAACTTCCTGCCTCAGCCTCTCCAGTTAGCTGGGATTGCAAACCCACGGCTTTTGCAAAAGCTCTTCATATTTAACCATTACTGTTCATCCAAGCCTCCTTGTGTGAGCTACAGGACAACCAACTTTCCATGGATTAGAAGCATATAACACAACCTAAGATAGAACAAATTACCATTAAAATTCTCCTCCATTTTCTAAGTGTAAACAAAGTTTTAGGATGTCATTTTAATTAAAATTGTTGTGAAGGGATGGCATGTGTGAAGAACTTTGAAAATCGAGGGAAAGGGTCTCCTTGTTGTGTAACCTGGTTTAAATATATTATCAGTTACTAAGGAGGCTGAAGACAGAAGGATGAGAAGTTTTAAGGCCCCTGGGCAAGTTAGTGAAACCCTGTCTCAAACTAAAACAGAAAAGGCTGGGGGTGTAGCCCAGTGGTAGAGTACTTGCCTAAAATGTGCAAACCCCTCCCTGAGTTCAATTCCCAGTACAAAATCCTTTGCAGCTCACCCCCAGCCATAATAGAAAATTTCAAAAATGCAACTTTGTCTTAAAGAATCACTTAACAGTGATGCAACTAACTTCAATAGCTACAATTAGAACATATTTTGTTATGTAAGACAGATACCTTTGAAAGTTGGAGTTAATGCTTTTTTTTTTTTTTTAATTTTTGGTGCTGGGGATCAAACCTAGGGCCTGACACATGTTGGACAAGTTGAGGCAAGCAGTCTACCACTGACCTATGAACTACAGCCGTAGCTCTATCACTGCCTCATTCTTTTGTTTGTTTTGTTTTGTTTTGTTTGGTACAAGGATCAAACCCAGGGCACTCCACCATTGAGCCACATCCCCAGCCCTTTTTTTTTTTTTTTGGTACTGGAGATTGAACTCGGGGGCACTTGACCATTGAACCACATCCCCAGCCCTATTTTGTGTTTTATGTAGAGACAGGGTCTCACTGAGTTGCTTAGTGCCTCGCCATTGCTGAGGCTGGCTTTGAACTCGCGATTCTCCTGTCTCAGCCTCCCTAAGTGCTGGGATTACAGGCTTGCACCACCGGGCCCGGCTATCCCTGGCCCTTTTTATATTTTATTTTGAGACAAGGTTTCACTAAGTTGCTGAGGCTGGCTTTGAATTTGCAATCCTCCTGCCTTACTCCTGAGCCTCTGAGATCACAGGCATGTACCATTATGCTCAGCCCACCACTTTATTCTTAAGTTACCTTGATTCCTTGCTCTCCCTCTACCTGGCTCCTGTCAAAATAGCAGCCCACAGTGACTCAACTGCTGTAGCTGCTTGACACTCTTGTGCAAAGGTCTAAGCCCACCACCCTACCTATAATTTCTAACGCTCACCTTCACCATTCACCCAAACACACAACCTGCCACCTTCACTGTCTCTCAGAAGCTAAGCAGTCTCCACACTGGGAATCCTGACTGTTCTCTCTTTGGAAAAGAATTCAACGACAAAAACTCCTGCTCCCATGCAATTGAGTGTTGTGTATTACAGCAGGGAAGAGAAAGAGAACAGGAAATATACAACATAAATAAAGTACAAAGTTAGTGGTGAATGCTGCAGTGAAAAATACAGCAAGGAAATGAATGTAGAAGTAGGGTTTCCAACTTCAAATAAGGTGGCTGAGAAGGTAAGAAAGGTCATTGTAAGTACAAGCTCAAAGGAGAGAAACTCAACAAATACTTCTTTAAAATCAAAAGTTTTCCAAGTACCTGCAATTTCAAATTAGACAGCCTTTGTGGTCTATAATAAAAGGTTGTGCCATTTCTGGGTGTAGTGGCGCAGACCTGTAATTGTAGAAACATGGGAGGCTGAGGCAGTAGGATCAAAGGTTTGAGGCCAGCCTCATAAACAGCAAGACCCTGTCTCAAAATATAAAAAGGGCTGGGGCCGTAGCTCAGTGGTGCCCCTCAGTTCAATCCCCAGTACTACAGGGGGAATTTTTTTTTTTTTTTTTTTTTTTTTTTTTTGCCAATTATCACATGAACAAAGAGAAAATATTGTAAGAAAAAAAAGGGAAATTATTATTATATTTTTGGAGGGGGGTACTTTTGGATAAAGGAAAACAAGCCAACATAAACTATTAAACTTTACTAAAAGTCCATGCAAGTCTATTTTCTGAATGAGCCACTATAGCACAGGAAATGACTGTGAGAAACTGGCTTTGAGACTCAAAACAAGCAAAATAAAGTCCTTTTGCAGATGAAAAAGTATAAACTGCAGTGAGATTCAGGATTTATGCCAAAAATGGACAACTGACAAAAGAACTGAAGGAATGAATACTCCAAAATCAGTGCTTTTAATACACCAGTGATTGACTGGGGTTGTAGCTCAGTGATAGTGTGATTGCCTAGCATGTGAGGTACTGAGTTCAATCCTCAGCACCACATAATAAATAAATAAATAGATAGATAGATAGATAGATAGATAGATAGATAAAATAAAAGTATTGTGTTCATCTACAACTAAGCAAAAATTTTAAAATTAAAAAAAATACAGTAGTGACACATGCAATTGCCAGTATAATTTTCCTTAAGTTTATAGAAACAACTCCCATCAATAATACCATCCTGCACAGTAGTACATACCTGTAATCCCAGCTACTCTAGAGACTGAGGGAGAAGGATCCCAAGTTCAAAGCCCCCCTAGTCAGTTCCCAGTCCTGTTACTAGTTCTTTCACTTTGTATAGCATTTGAGTGTGAATACTCTATGGGCAACATAGAGACCCTATCTTAAAGTAAAAATTAAAAAGGGCTGGGGATGCGGCTCAGTAGTAAAGCACCCTGGGTTCAATTCCTAGCACTGTGGGGGATGGGAGAGGGGCAAAGACCATGAGGCAGAGAAACCCACCATGCTCACTGTGCCAGCTCATCAGAGCTTTCATGACGTTATGTGATGACAGCTGCCACTGAAGGTAGGGGTTAAGTGACTATCTCAATTTTCTACTTCTTTTTTCTGCCTCCTCAATGCCCACTTGGTAGCTGAAGCAAATCTCTCCCAGGTTAACAAAAGCATACAAGTTGGTACCTCTGTTCCAAACTTGGAAATGGGCATTAGCTCTCAGTGAAAATGAGCTTATGCTGGGCACCACACTGACTTCAGAACAATGACTGCCATCATTGGCAGTTTTCTCCTCACTTCTTACAGAACACTTCTCTTCCCTTCTTTTCACTGTTTTCAGAGGCAATGGCCTGGGTTTACCACATTCCACAAAAGAACTACAGAGGGGCTTTAATTAACACCCTGGTCAGTTCCCAGTCCTGCAACCAGTTCTTCCACTTTGGACAGCATCTCGGGTGTGAATACTCTCACCCAATTTTTTATTACACTAAGATGTTAAAAGAGGTGAGGGTTGTGCAAAATTCTTTTAGGAAAATTAATTTAACAACAGATAGCAGAAAGACATTGATACATTCCTTTTGGATACACAATTACATCTCCATTTATAATAATTAATTTTTAATGTGATAAAGAGAAGAATGCAGTTTTACCTGTTTTTACAGAACATCTAAAATTTCTTAAAAATAAATGCTATTTGCATACTTCAAAAAATTCAGTAGGTTACTATCCCCTGTTCATGATATAATTTAGTCAGACAAGTCCCTAGAAAGCCGTGGGGTGCTTGAGCAGTTAGGTGAGTATTCCCAAAAGTTTCAAGGCACAGCAAAAATTAAGAAGATACTTCTTACTGCCATCTGCAGATGCTTTTTCAAGAATATGTTTCTATTTGTCCTTGAAAATGTCTTGTTTTGCCTCATTAGATGCAGCTGATCAAAGAGTTGTTTAATAGACTTGAATGAACTAAAGATATCTGGGGGCAAATTGTTTTTCTTTTTTTATTACTAAAGATCAACAATCAGCATCCTTATATTCAGAGAAACTGGCAATAAGAAATTTATGGAAAGGCTGGGGTTATAATTCAGTGGCAGAGTACTTGTCTATATGAATGAGGCCTTGGTTTGATTCCCAGCACTACAAAACACAAAAAGTTGTATATAAACACTTTTTATATACATATTATACATTATATATACATATATTATACACATATACAAATACACACATATATTGTACATGTATATGCTTTTTTAAAATTTGGTACCAGGGATTGAACTCAGGGGCACTCAACCACTGAGCCACATCCCCAGCCCTATTTTATATTTTATTTAGAGACAGGGTCTCTAAAGTTGCTTAGCACCTTGCTGTTGCTGAGGTTGGCTTTGAACTTGCGCTCCTCCTGCCTCACCCTCCCTAGCCACTGGGATTACAGGCATGCACCACCATGCCCAGCTATGTACTTTTTAATGGAAAATAGAAAAGTACAGGGACAGCCAGACACAGTTGCACATACCTGTAATCCCAGTGACTGGGGAGGCTGAGGCAGGAGGATTGCAAGATCAAGGTCAGCCTCAGCAACTCAGTACTGTCCTAAGCAACTTAGTGAGACTCTGCCTCAAAATAAAAAATCAAAAGGGCTGGGGATATGGTTCAGTTGTTAAGTATCCCTGGATTCAATTCCCAGTACCCGCTCCAAAAAAAATAAAAGTACAGGAGTTAAAAGTATGGATTTAAATCTTGACTCCCCCATGGCTAGCCATGTGAACTTGGACAAATTATTTCAAGAGTCTGGACTTCTAGTTCCTTTTCTGTTTAGTGGGGATAATAGTTTGTACTTGTGGTAATAAGCAAGTTTATACAGGTAAAGCACTCAATGCATCTGCCTTAAAGTGCTCAACAAGTGATAACTGCTATTATTATGACTGTTCAGATTATAATTAAGAAGGCTATAGAAGCAGCAAGAGATATGGAAACAATATTCACACACAGTATGTTTTGTATTTAAAGGAAAGGGGTAGGAGAATTGTTAGCCAGTTTCTGCATTATATAATCTGGAACCACATTGAAAAATCTGTATTTTTTAGATGCAGTAAATATTATACAAGTTTATTTTAAAAATTGGGTCAATCTACATTTTAATACCACATGACTTTAAAAATACCATCAATTTCAAGAAGTATCCTAATTTCAGAATCTTAAAATGTGAAAAAAAAATTTAGATTTGAACTAACATACATTAAAAGTTAGAAAATAATACAGTGAGCCGAGTACGGTAGCGCAAGCCTGTAATCCCAGCACTTAGGGAGGCTGAGACAGGAGAATCGCAAGTTCAAAGCCAGACTCAGCAACAGCAAGGCGCTAAGCAACTCAGTGAGACCCTGTCTCTACATAAAACACAAAACAGGGCTGGGGATGTGGCTCAGTGGTCAAATACTCCTGAGTTCAATCTCTGGTACCAAAAAAAAGAAAAGAAAAGAAAGAAAAAATAATAATATAGTGATATTTCAAGTATCAGATAGATATGAACTAACATTACCCTATACAAATGTATGATTGCATGACTGGTGTGACTCTGCACCATGTACAGCCAGAGGAATGAGAAGTTGTGCTCCATTTGTGTACAACATGTCAAAATGCATTCTGCTGTCATGTGTAGCTAATTAGAACAAATTTAAAAAAGAAAATTAGTGCATATTAACAAATGTAAGACAGGAATTTATTAAAGGTTGCATGATGGCAATGTGACATTGTAACATTATATCTAAAGAATTCTGATTAAAATTAAAAACAAAAATGCACCAAAGATCAAACTAAAGAACTGTGAACTAAAATCAGCTTCTGATCCTATCACTGTCTGCTTGTTTAAGCAAGCCAGTCAGAAATGTATGCAACTGGCCAGTCAACAAGCAGAAGCAATACTTGGAGGAGTCCTGATCTCGAAAGCCAAGTTCTAATAATTAAAAAAACAAAAAACAAAACAAGGAGCACAGAACAAAGAAAAAGGATATGAAAGGAAAGAAGACAGAACAGAAAGAATGGGAAATGAGAACTAAAACTGTAAGATTAATGACACTAAAACTCTTGACAACACACCAGCGCATTAGCATTTTGTAGTCTTTCAGTGCAGGAGACACCAGGCCCTACATTCCTCAATATGCTCCTGAGGCCAAGACCTCACACAGCATCAGAAAGGATGAGGAGAAGGTCAGGAAGAGAAAAGTCAAGGAAAGCTAGGAAAGGGCTGAACTCAGTTCCGGACCTGGAGATAAGATATGCAAACAGGGAAGATGTGAGTCACTAGGGAATTGGTGTTTGGGAACAGAGATTAGAGGTGGGTCTGTGTTGAAATTCACGTTTTAGGGAGTTTCTTGATGTAAAACTTGGGCTCAAGACAGTATAGAAGGAAAAATTGAAAGAAATCAGCAGCAAAAGACAGTTTGGCTAAACCATAAGGGGAAGAAGAGCAGGAAAAATACCTGCCTGGAAAGAGCTTGCATCTGGGCAGAAACTTGCACAATAGGTTCCAGGTAGCTTGCAAACAACCAATCACAATCAAGAGACAAACATTAAATAGACACAAAAAAATGCCACAAGGAACCCAGACCATGAGGGCAGTGCTTATGTTATTCCTAATAACAATACTGAAAAATAGTTATCATTTGAACATTTTCAAGCCCTTTAAAAACATGACTCCTGCCAGGGACAATGGCCTGAAATCCCAGTGGGTAGGAAGGCTGAGACAGGAAGATCACAGAGTTCAAAGCCAGCCTCAGCAATGGCAAGGTGCTAAGCAACTCAGCAAGAACCCTGTCTCTAAATAAAATACAAAAATAGAGCTGGGGATATGGCTCAGTGGTTGAATGCCCCTGAATTCAATCCCCAGTACACCTCCCCCCAAAAAAGGACTCCTAACAACTCTGCAACATAATATTAACATCTCCATTTCGTAGATGATAAACTGAGTCAAAAAGAGCTTTCCAAATCCCGGAACTAATCAGCAACAGAGAAGGATTAGATTCAAGCAATCTAAGCCCAGCACCACACTTTAAGCTACTACAGTGTATTTCCCTCTCCTTAACTTCTAGGCTCTCACAATGCTGGTCTATGGTCGATGTTCAAATATTTGTTGAAGTAATGAAGGATTTCTAGCTTAATGGGATCAGGAAAAAACATCACAGAAGGCAAATTCTGTAATGAAGGATACAGGGCTTTAAAAAGAACAAAGAGATGCTGATGGAATTAATGGGATCAGAGCTCTAAAATGAACTTGGAGGTAAATAGAATTTTTCCAACCTGGTATAGATTTCCAGATTGTGTCAGCAGGATGCATAAGCCAGCAGACTCAGGCTCATGGATGACCTTGACCTTGAAGGCTCAAGTCAGAGGTTCATTCTTCCTCAAGGTAGGTTGTAGCATAGTACAAAGTATGCCTTCCTTGGAACCATAGCCACCTGCTTATTTCTCTTACACACAACATTAGTATTTTATTATGTTGCTCCTTCTAGGGTAGAAATTACTCAAAGTATAGGCATTCCTCTCCTCCGCCTCTGGATTCCCAGTGCTATTTACTATATTGGTAAGTCATCAATGAGCATTAACACAGCATGTTTCAGGAAAAAGTAGATGTTAATCAACTTTCTGCAGAAGAAACAAAGATCATTTAGTCCAAAACTTTTATTTTTCTTTAGAGTTTTTCATAATCAATTTAAATTAAATTTGGCTATAAGTTGGTAACTTTCTATATATCGCCCTGCTTTGCAAGTGAAATTATAAGCGATGACCTCTTGAGTATTCTGTTAAGCTATCTTATAATTTATGTGATTCTTCTATTGGCTGACTTTTCACCTTCTAAGCACACATTTTTAAAATACAAATAAACTTATTGTAAAGTGGTTAACACTTTAAAACTCTTATTAACCTACAGCCAAACACAAAATCATGTCAAGAGCCCCAGCCTTGCAGAGTAGTCTAGACATTTGTCTGCAGCAGCTGCACAGCAGCTCACTGCAGTTCCAGACCAAGGGCAGCTTCCTATTGTCTATAGACATCACACTTGCTCAAGTTGACAGTTTAATTCCAGAGAATGGATATGCAGGTACACAGCACCTGGGTTTTCACTTGATTCCTGCATAAGTAAGGCAATAATACAAAGTGGCCCACAGAACACAGTCAACTGTAAACTCATAATGATTAATTCAAGACAATGCTCCACAAAATGATACCAAATTTATTCATGAAAACACATACACACCACTCCTAAAGTGTAATCAATCAATGCATGACTAGTCTAGTTTTAATAGTCTTAAAAAGTTAAATATTTGTCTAAACTTTAAAAGGGCATCTCCATATCAAGCAGTTACCCTTAGTGAAGGTTTAACCAGCAAACATGTAAGTGATCATTTTTGGATATAAACATCCCATTACAGACATCAATAAGGGGCATCTGGGGAGCCACAAAACATTTTTTGACCATGGGAAGGTTATGATCTATATTCAGATTTAAGAAAAGCAATGCAGGATAACAACACTAGGGTTGAGAGATGTGGGCCAGAAATAAGGCAAAATCTGACATGGTAAAATTACAGAAATACTGATAAGAACTAGTGGCTGATGGGGTGGCAAGTAGATAAAGATTCCAGCAAATTTAAAACCAAAATTGAAACCAACAACAACAACAAGGTTGGTGAAATCGGTAGGAAGGACTTAATTGCAGCAATAAAAGTTGTCATTGGTGCCTTAGGGAAATTTACATTCCTTAAGCAGACCCTTGAAAATGCAAAGCAGATATTGGTAAGGTAAATAATTATGCCCAAGGGTTGAAGAGACCACCAAGGACCAGGGAAGGAAGTAAATAAAGGAAAGAGGTAACTGGGGGGATGATGCAGGGGAAAAGGAGGGAGAGCGAAATGGGTGGGGAGCAGAAAAGAGAAAATTAAGAACTGGTGGAAAGAAACTTGAAGAACCAGTATATTAGGAAAATCAAGCACTCTGGGGTCATCAAGACTAAGAAAAGGGGTTTTAAAAGGTACAAATGTCACAGAAATTAAGAATAAGTTAGAGATGAAAACAAGCTACTGGATGGTGCTTGGGAATTCACTGCTGACTTTCCAGTTGCTCACCCAATGTTGGCAACAAAGACCAGACTAAAGAAAAAAAGCAAGAATGAGGAGAACACCCTGAGGGGATAAGGAGATCAATGCAGGTGGGAAGGAAGCATGTGGAGGAGCCTGAGGAACAAAGTCCCTGGGCAGAAGCTCAGGAGAATATCAAGGTTTAAGTCTAGGAAAAACTCCTGGGGGAGGAAGGGAGTACAAGAAGTCTGTGAGAGAGAAAGTAAAAGATGTACATCAACATTTCATTATAAATCTTTAGGTAAACTGCTTGTGTAGAACGCTGTTTTGTAGCTATTCCAATAATATTCAAGACAGGTTCATTTTAAAAATGCACACCTCTTAATGTTACAAATATTAGCCCTAACACATATGAACACATCACCAATTGTTAGCGCTTTCTTCTGGCTTGGCCATTTGAAGCCCTGGGAAAACTTAGAAACTGGTGTTACAAACAGGCACTGAAGCCAGAGATGAGTTCGGATCCTGCCTCTGAAACTTACTAGCTGTAAGGCATCAAATTAAGACTTCTGAAAAAAATTTTATTTCTTCTTTAATAAAATGGTAATAATGCCACCTATGCTGCATGGCTATCCTAATAAGAACTGGAGGTAGCACACACAAAGTCCTGGTTCAGACCCAGAATTCAATAAACAGTACTTATTCCTTTTTTTTTTTTTTAATATTTTTAGTTGTAGATGGCGTGTGCCTTTATTTTATTTAGCCTTTTTTTTTTTTATGTGGTGCTGGGGATTGAACCCGTGCCTCATGCGTGCTATGCAAGTGGTCTACCACTGTGCCATAACTGCAGCCCAACAGTACTTATTCTTATTGCTCTTACCCAAAAATCTCCAACCCTCTTCCTCCAACAGTGGTGAAATTAGTCCTCTAAAAGTGCTCAGGACATTGGAATATATGTTGAAAATTTGAGTATTCTAGCCATGGTGAGAACTAGAAAAGGAGCTGGGGAGGGTGGCGCACACCTGCAATTCCAGCAGCTGGGGTGGGGGTGAGGCAGGAGAATCTTGAGTTCAAAGCCAGCCTCAGCAAAAGCAAGGTGCTAAACAACTCAGTGAGACCCTGTCTCTAAATAAAATACAAAATAGGACTGGGGATGTGGCTCAGTGTTTGAGTACCCCTGAGTTCAATCTCTGGTATCGCCCCCCCCCCACCTCCACACCCGCCTCCCGCCAAAAAAAAGAACTAGAAAAGGAACTGTACTTGCATAGAAACCTGCAAAATCCATAACATGCAAATACCCTCATCACAAAACACTCTGATGCTGAATGAGTTATAACAGATAGAGTTTTAAATGCATTTTAAATATTACAGAGCTCATAAGAAAATAAGAAATTGCCCAAGGACAAGAAAAGAACTATAAACGTAAATCTGTAACTCAAAATCATGCTTCCCAGGGAGTAATGTCATTTTCAGGAACCCTAAGTCCAGGACACTAAAGGCTTTGCAGGTAAAGGAAGCTCTTCTTCCCATAAAAGGGTGGCCTGGGGAAAATCTGCCTTCCACCAAAGCAAACTGATGAGAAAATTTATAGACCTATACTAAGCCTAGGCAGAAAAATAATGAAAGCAACAATTTCCCCGGAGCAAACCTAAGTTGAAATTTATACTACCTTGAAATTAGGGAAATGCCTGGTTAATATATTAAAACAGTCCTGGACTAAGCAGGAACAAATAAATGTTTTCTTACAGAAAATGTTCCCATAAAATTAAGGGGTAATGATAGAAATAAGCAGCCTTGCATCAGAGTCAGCAGAAGCAACATCGAATAGACAAGACTCTCTTTAGCCTCCAAAGGCTTTGATATTCAACTATGGAGAAGAAAAAGAAGGCCTAGAAAAAGCTAGACCAAAGAAAGCACAAAATAAGATAGAAATAAATCCAAGTATACCGTCATTATAAATGGACTAAAATCACCCATCGATTTATATTCACATATTTAATAATTTTAAATCCCATCTTTTGTATTTTTCAAATGCATGAATTTTCACGATGAAAAAGACAATTTTGAGAGACGATAGCCAAAAGACTTCTGACTCTTTAAACTTTAATTTATGGGGTTACCATAATCACAACCTTTCCCTTCCAAGCCTAACAACCCCTGGAGTCCAGGACCTTCTTTACTCTCAAAGCGCTTCTTACCACTTGCTCAGGACCAATGAAGATCCCTCATTTTCCAAGGAAGCTGCTCTAGGCAATCCATGGGAAGAGCTGCCTGGGATGCCAGACACACAGGTGTGAATCCTGGCAAACCAATTACCAGTTAATAATTCCAAGTTAGTAACTTTCTGTGCCTCAATTCAGTTATAAAGTAGGTATACTAAAGTAGTTATAAGGTAGGTATATTACTACATACCAGGATTGCAAAATCTATATATGTGTATATTTGTGTGTACTACACAGTCCTTTTTTTTTTTTTTTTAATATTTTTAGTTGTTGATGGACCTTTATTCATTCATT
>PVHX01032344.1:0-14013 GCA_004024805.1 Geosciurus inauris | reverse complement strand
CACCATCAATACCACTACAACTATCAGCACCACCACCATCACCATCACCACCATCACCACCACCACCATCATCACCACCACCATCACCATCATCACCATCGCCATGATTACCACCATCACTGTTATCAACATCACCATCACCATGATCACCACCATTGTCATTGCCATCACCATTACCACCACCATAGCCACCACCAGCATCACCATTGTCACTATCACAAACATCACCATGATCACCACCATCACTGTTATCACCATCACCACCACCACCATCACCATCACCACCATCACCACCATCACTGTTATCACCATCACCACCACCATCACCATCACCACCATCACCACCACTGCATTGTCATCATCACCATTGCTGCCATCATCGTTACCATAGCAACCATCACCATCATCATCATCACCACCATCACTGCCATCGTCATCACCATCATTGTCTGTTCCTAAGCGTATTTCATGCCAAATGGTTTGTCTGGTGAGTCAGAGAAAGAACCTCACGAGCACCAGTTTCCTAAGTGTGCAGGTGATAAAACTGAGCTCTGCAGTCAGGTAGAGGAAGATTACAATGCACACCTTTTCTGCCCCATACCTGGCTCCATTGACCACAGCAAGTGTGGGTAGTCGTGTTGACTGTGTTAAGCTGTTGGCAACAAGAGAACTCTGAAATCCCCACATGCATCACCCTCAAAGCTCATGTTCTGTCTGTGCAAGGCCAGTCCACATCGCACAGCTCTCAGGGACATCTCTGTGTGCTGGCATGGGCATGCAGTGGGCAGGGAAGTACACAGCACCTCATGGTGTATGGGTGCTGCGCTTTATCAGTGCACCTGGGCACAGGATGCTGGATGTGGGACAAGAGGTACATTAAGAAGATAGAGGGCAGGTCACCTGCTCACCCACATGGACCTCCTTTGGCCAGCAGAGAAGGACTCAACAGTGAGCACTGGAACAGGTACCAATCCCACCTTCCCTGGCTCACTGCAGGGGTCTCCTGGAGGTTGCTGAAAGAAGAGATTCTAGCCCAGGTTCTGGATTTCAGAGCACTGGCACTGCCTCTACCATGTGTATGAGTTGTGCCAACCCTTAGTGGACGTGGCCTCGCTGCCTGGAGGACGAAGAGAAAGAATCCCGTGTGGGAGCCTGGCTCCCGAGAGTGGCAGGTCACACTGACAGAGGGCCCAGCACCCAGAGCACCTAGGCCGGCCAGGAAGGTGCCCGACAGATCCATCCTGACTGAGAGTGGCCATCTGTCTCCAGGTGCCTGACCCCTGAGTGCTGCCTCTCTCGGCATGAGGGTGACCAAGCTGTCCATATTCAGCCTATGACTCTCTGCTGTTCAGCACGAAAGATTTAGAAGTCTTGAGCTTCAGGCAGGCAGGCTCTGGAAATGCTGGTGCTAATGCCTGCTGAGAAGGACCAAGTGACACGCATGTGGATGAACCAGTTCTCACTTAGGTAGCAGCCAAGCCTTTCCCTGGTCTGGTGCCCCAGCAAGGTGGCAGCATGAGGAACCCGGCCTGGGAAACCTGACACCCGGGGCTCCCCTGGAGCAGTGTCAGAAACACCTCAGCATGGTGCTTGGTAGAAAGCAGCCCAGACTCCTGACTCTGGCAGTCCCAGAATGAGCCTTTCCACGGAGCCTTGGTGATGTTGTGCACATGTCATCGAGGTGCTGGTATGGTGTTCAGGAAGAGCTCGGATGCCTGTGCAGAGGAGTGCCATTCAGCTCTCAGACAAGGCCCCTGTCCCCTCCTGCTCCCTTCATCAGGCACAGGTGGGATCTCTCCACCAGTGCTGTCCCAAAGGGAGCACCGCAGCCTGCAGCAGAACCCTAGATGTGCTGGAGGACATGTGGAAGTCTTAGATGGAATCATTGTGTTGAAAGCAACACTTTTTTTTTCCTCAAATTTAAGACCCAGCTTTTATTGTGAAGGATAAAAAAGAATGAGAATGTATGGATTTTAACTTGCCAGACACTGGAGAACAGAGCAGAGGATTGTATATCATGTGCCATAAGGTAAGGAGTAGTAGTTGGCCTAACTGCCAGGCCCTGTGGAAGGCTATCCGAATTTCACCAGCAGGCAGGAAGGGTAGGGGCATGGCTAGAATGTCAGGTATTGCCTGGGTCCTTGCCAAGGGATGCCCCTTTGGGCATAGGGAAGGGTCTATGAATGACAGACACTGAGAGAAGCCACAGGTGGAGGGCAGAGTGTGAGGATGTGGGCTTTGGTCTCATTTCTCTAAAGAGCAGCCTCTCAAGGAAATGCCCTCATCCAGCACAGCACCCGAGCGATAGGTGGTACTGGCGTAGGAGGATGGGTTTAGGGAACGCACCACAGGCAAGCCCCTCAGACGAGGGCTCACTCGACCTGGAAGTAGCGTTGCTTGGCGCCGACCTGGTTGTAGAAGAAAGAAAGAAGTGATCCTTTGAGGGGATCACAGAAGCCCTTTTCTGGGCTTCCCTTGCTCAGCTCCCTGGATCCAAGCATGCCCCCAGCTGCTGGGAGTCCAAGCCCAGGGGGTGTCAGGCTCTGGACAGGGCCCCTGCTGCCCTCCAGAGAGGAACAGGGACCCAGCAGCCTCGGGGAGACACCATGGTGCCTCTTCTGCTGCTCAGGAAGATGGCGGCTCTGCGGCAGCCGCTCTCCTCCTGTCCTCGCTGCAGAGCCGTGCAATCAGTCGCAGCTGCGGCCCTTCACCTGCTTGGAGTGTGCTGCTTTTTCTCCAGAAAAAGAACACTGTTGCCACCCATAGCAAATTAAAATTAAGTGCAAAGCTATTTCCGGGTCAGTTGAGCACAGCGGGTCACTGGCGCTCTCTGCTCTGGGAGCACCAGGGAGACGTTTCTCAGCGTGGGTTCTCCTGCATCCTGTGAATTGCTCACTGAAGATGAAACACCTGGATTTTTGTCTTTGTGATTTTAGACTTTTATAACATAGTTCAGGCCAGATTGCAGTGAGAGAGATGCTAAATATTTCAATAAAGTCAGCTTGTGAATGGCAAATCTGGAAAGCAGTCCCTGCCTTTGTTGCTGTGTGTTAGTAAACTGCCTGACCCTCTCACTTTAATGTGCACACGAACCTCCCAGGATCTCGTTAAAATGCAAATTTTGGCTTGGTAGGTGGAGGATGAGGCCCACCATTCTGCCCTTCCAGCCACCTTAGGTCGGACTCTGCAGACCACCACCCACGGACCGGATCCAGCCCTGAGCTCACCTGTGCATACAATGAGCGAACACCAGTTTCACATTTTTAGAGGGTTTGTCAAAACCAGGCACTGTAGACCTTACATGACCCCCAAAGACAGTGGTGTTTATGATCCAGCCCTTCCTGGAGGAGAGCTCTGGAGCCCACCATCACACTCTGCCTGCCCCTCCCCTCCCACCTGGCCTCAGGACAGGTGCCTGCTTCCATCTCCCTCCTGCTGCCAGACCTGCTTTCAGGGGTCAGGTCACAGACCCTGGGAGCCCCTGTGGCTCAATGCCCACCCCTGCCCAGCCCCTTGGGGTCCTGCACAGGCCTCGGTTCTAGAGTCTGGGTATGTCCTTGTGTCCCAGTCAATGGAAGGAAGGACAATACACATGGTCCTGAAGTCCCTTGCTTGGGCCAGGGTTCTCTGTCCCCGGTCCAGGTGGAACAGGCCCCGGCGCATGGGGCCTGTGCTTCTGTCTGGGAACTGGACTTCCATGTCTAAAGCCTAGGAAGCAAAACTATCCTAATCTGACCCAAAGACAACCCCTAAATGGCTGGTTTGTCCCTGGGTCCCATGAAATGTATACATGGCTCTGGAGCCAGGGGGAGAAGTTTGCCGGTGTTCAAAGGTGTCCTAAGAGGGAGGAGCGAGGATTCAAACATGCGTTTCTCTGACATCGGATCCCCTTGTCCTGCTGCTGGCTATGAAGTGCCAGAATCAAATGGCCTCGATTTCAGGCCATTCAGGTCTTCTGTGTGCTGGGGCCAGCGTCTCTTACCCTGTGACTGCTGCGCGGGTGTCTTAGTCAAAGACAGGCCTGGAGCGCGAGGCCCACAATGGCGAGCTTGACGCCATGTGCCCTGCTCTGTGGCTGAGAATTGGCGCTTCCCCATAGAAGTGGCTCTTTTTTCCCAGTAAAAAGAACCTCCAAATCTCCACTAAGCACACTGCCCCCTAGTAAGAGCACCCCCTCCTCTGTAGCTGAGGACAGTCCTGTCCAGGAGGTTGGAGGAGCAAACAGAAGAGCAGTGTCTAATGCTGGGGAGTGGCCTCTTGTGCAGGGCACCTCTTTTCCTGCTCTTTTTTGCTGCCCTCTGGAATGTGGACGTGATGGCACTTCCCAGCTGCCACCTTGGGCTCACAGTGCCTCTGTAGGGTGTAGGAAGGAAGGCTGGGGCCCTCGCAGGCTGCTTCTGAGCCGGGGGCTCTTGCTGCTGGATGGTCCTTTCTCAGGGGAGATAGGTGCCTTGTTCTGTCTCTGTGGTGTTGGCTGTCTATCAAACAGTAGGATCGTCCATGCACAGGGGCGGCATCTCAGGTGAGTGATGGCCCTAACCCTCTCTGGACCCTGGATCTCGAGCTCCATGGACCCAGGGCAAGGAGAGCTCAGAGGCCCCTTGACTTTGCCACTCGCCGCAATGGCACATGCTGCCCACAGGGCTCCTCTGGGCACAGAGGGTGGTCTGGGAGGGCAGCTGTCTGCCGCTTCCTCTGCTCCCTGGGCCTGACCACTACCAAATGACTGACAGCAACCTGTCCCCGGGAGGGCCCTGCAGCCTCCCCTCCCCAGCCTGGTGAGCACCTGCCATTCTGCCCCTCGAATCCACATCCCACAGTTCCCCCGGGCACCAGCCTGGCCTCCCTGGATGGTCTTACACGGTTGCCCTCTGGAGTCTCCCTTCCTGCACCAGCTTGCTTGTGTCTCAGCAGGTCCTTCTGGAGGCACCGGCTGAATCCGTTGGACAGGAACAGCTGTGGGTCAGAGTGCGTGCACCGGGCAGCTCTGACTCAGGCACCCACTGACAGGAGCAGGTCAGGCGCGGCAGGGGGAGGGCGCGGCATTCGGGGTTACCCCACCACGCTTTCTGCCCCCAGCTGGAGGTCACGGAGGCTTCTGACAGAGCCTCTGCCATGCGAGGATCATGCTGTTGCTGCCCCGGTTTCCTGCAGCAGCAGGACTGGCTGTGAAGGCACGTGGCCCCTCAGACCTGTGGACCATTGCCCGGGAGGCCAGGGCTCCAGACCGCGTGGGCCTTGCATCCTCTGTGCCTCCATTTCCACCAGGCCACACCTCCATGAGCAGCCCACCCAGGCAGACCTTGGCCCTGAACAAGCACGTGCGACTCTGATGTCTTCCTGTGCCCCCTTTCAAAGGTGGGTGAAGGAAGAAGCCTCCCGAGGTGGTGGGACGCTGCCCATGCAGCCTTGGTGACCTTGGGCATCTCTCCAAACCCCGCAGGCTGGGGGCCGGTGATGCTCAGTGGTGGAGCACTTACCCAGCATGCAAGAGGCCCTGGAAAAAATGAAAACCATAAAGAAAAAGAAGACTCTCAGCTCCTGTGCCTCACCCGCAGCTGCAGAAGCCTTGCCTGTGTGGAGACTGGCCCTGAAGGCAGGCGGGGCGCCAGGCCCACGCGGCACTGACCAGCAGGCGGGCTCCACCCTCCCCTCCTTCCCAGCCTGGCGCTGCGTCTCCTTCCCTCCACTCCTGCTTCCCCTGTCCCTCCGTGCCAGTCCCCAGTGACTCTGCCAGGTCCTGGCAAGGGACTCTATAGAATCGATGGGAATTCCAGAGATGAGGACACTGACGCTTTTCTGAGGGATCCTACAAAGGGTTCTGAACCTATCCAGCGCTGGAGGGAGATGAGGAGGGAAGTAAACTAAGGGGCCTGGTCATGGGAAGGAGATAAAGCAGGGAGGACTCAGCTGCTCCGGGGTCTCCCCAGCTTCCCCTGTCTGTGGAACCAGGCCAGCCCCAGGTCCCTGGGGCTCCTAATAACACCAGACCCTGGGTGAGGCCCATCAATCTCTTCCCTCCAGAGCCCCTCCCTGGTGGGTGATCTGCAGGCACTCTCTATTTTGCAGCTCGGTAGAGTCCCTGCACCTCTGGTGGTGGTCAGCTAACTGCAGCTGAGGGTCCCGCTCAGGACAGGCAGCAGGAGGGCTGAAGCATCACTGATTCAACAAACACCACTCCTGGGGATGCTCATCCCCTGCGCTGGCCCCTAGAGACCCAGCAGTGACACCAGCTCATCTGGCCCCAGAGCATTCTTAGACCTGGCCGAGTGTTCCCAGCAGAGCTTAGACGGCACAGCCAGCTCCACCCAAGGGGAAATGTTTGTGCCGATGTTCAGACCACTGTCTCCCCCTCCAGCTTGGCTCAGATCATTCTCACCATGAATCCTTGGTAAAGAAGACAGCATAAATCCCTGTGTGTGTCCAGTCTCCAGTAGGGCCATATGGACCCCAGGGGAGCGCCAGGCCCTTCACATCTGCTTTTCCACAAAGTGCAGCCTTGCCCACTGCCTGCTCCCAAGCCTTGGAGAAGGCAGGCGGGAGGGGCCGCCTAGGAGAGCTCTGCAGGAGCCTGACACGCATTCCTGAAATGACCACCTACTCAAAGTCTTGCGATAAGAATCCTTGTGGGAAGCCGGGCATGGTGGTGCCCGCCTATAATCCCAGCACTTTGGGAGGCTGAGACAGGAGAATTGAGAGTTCAAAGCCAGCCTCAGCAATGGCGAGGCGCTAAGCAACTATCTCTAAATAAGACACAAAATAGGGTTGGGGATGTGGCTCAGTGGGCCAGGGCCTCTGAGTTCAATCCCTGTACCAAAAAAAAAAAAAAAAAAAAAAAAGAATCCTTGTGGGATTAGAGACATGGCACTCAGCAACCTCATCAGTGATAGACACCTGGTAAAACCGACAGCGCAGCTTTCTTCATCAACGGTTCAGGGACAGAAGGCTGCTATCCGAGTGCACTCAGGGAGACCCGGAGTGGCCACCAGGTGCCGTGTGGGACGCTGATGAAGGACTAAAGGAAGGAAGGTGGCCCGGTGTGAGATGGGGGCTCCGTAACCCCTAGGAAGGTGGGAGGGAGGTAGTGGAGGTATTTTAGGTGAGCTGGGTGTTCCTGGGTCCCTCTTAGCTTGGTCCAGCAAGGCGGGTTTTGGGGCTCACCTGGCATTTCTTGGAGATGAAATCACATACAAGCAAATGCAAAATCTGCCTTACGCTCCAGTCCTTCCTGATGTGCCGATCGCCAGCTCAGTTTCGAGGCCAGGGTTATAGCAGAGCTGCCTGTGCTTCCTAATTTGCTGGGACAGTGCAAGTGAATGCCTGAGGTCCTGGGCAGTCACAACTGCTGCCTCAGTTTACCCTCAGGACATCCCAGTTCCAACAGCAGAAGAACGTGGCTGCTCTGGGATTGGAGTGACCTTAGGGCCCCAGGAACAGAGGCTGTACCACCTCAGAGGCCCGTGCCCTGAAGGCCAGCAGCCCCTCTGGGCTGGATGGGTGGCAGGACCGGCCTGTGCTTCTCCCCCAGGGCTCCCCCTGGCTCCCTGCTCGCTCTGAGGCCCAGCCCAGAGCCCCTCTTCCATGGGCCCATCTCACCCAGCAGCATTGCTCTTCCTCCCCGACTCCAGCCAGTCTCGTCACAGTAGCTACATTGGGTGCGGCTGGGAATGAGCTTTGTGCATGCCTGTCACCTGAATGGGGCTCTCCGGGTCCGAGACCACCAGTCCCAAAGCTGGTAAGTCCCATCAGCCTTTCCTAGTAATCTCTATGGCAGTTTCTTTTGTCTTTTAGTTTTGGTATATGCAGGTCGCCCTGACCCCTGGTAGTACATGAAGATTTCTGGGCCCCACGGACAAAGGTTCCGGAGCCTGAGGGACTTCGGGAGTCTGCGATTTGAAGAGACACACCTGGCTCTTTCAATGTGCACTCCATGGCTACACTCAGTGGCAGAGCCTGCCAAGTGGCAAGCCCCGGGTGGCTCCTGAACAGATGCGGTGCTGTAGCAGTGTGTCACTCCTGGAAGCTCCGCGGGCACTGGGGGTTCAGTTCAGGGCCAGGCATCTCAGCGGCCAGCACCAGGCAGAGCAGGGCGGGCTGTGCCTGAGCCTGGAGCAAGTCAAGTCACCTTTCAAAGTAGATTGACATGCTCAGCCTCTGGCATCTCATTCATGAACGCTCTGCACAGCTCCTCTCTGGTGGTCTTTGCAGCATGAACCAGTGAAACCACACAGGCCCTCCCGCAGAGGGCACGCCACCTGCTTGATGGATGAAGGCTGCCAGAGCTGTTGCTCAGACAGACAGACGCCCTTATAGCATTTAGCACCAGGTCATTACGTGTTCCTGGCCCACTGACAGGAGCAGACAGAATGGCTGTAGGATGTGGGGCTCTGCGAGTGGGTGGCAGGCAGGACTGGCCCAGGGCGGAGGGCCTGGCAGCCCAGGACTCCCCGGCAGCCTGCTGACTGCTCTGCAGGCAAATACCCCTCCTCTTGTCTGCTGAGTGCTTCACACACGTGCCAATGGCACAAAGAATACAGCACATTCATTCCAAGGAAATGAGACAAAAGGAACCAAAGAGGATGTTTGCAAACACCCAGGGGGAAAACGCACTTCAGACAAGAGCGAGGAAGTCAGCTGTGTTAGCAGAGACCAAGACCCGCTCTGAATGCGGTGCTTCTGAGGCTCTTGTTTGATTAGGAGTCACCTGGGGACAGAGCAGTGCAGCGATCCCTGTGTCGGGAAGTAAGGCAGAGGGCTAGCGGCGGGAGCAAGCACGCAGCTGTGGAACCCGCGGTCGGCTGGCTGGAGGAAGGACTGGAGCCTTTTCAAAGGCCCTGTTTATTGGCCAGAGGAGTTGTGATCATCTTGTCGATGTTTGTAAGAGAAGGATGAAGTCTCCACTGCCCAGCACCACTGCCCACCCCACCAAAAATGCCTCTGACCGGGACACAGACGCAGGCTGTTCTGATGCGTGCCCATTGACTGTAAGACCATCCCTGGACAGTAGGCCCCATCCCTGAGGCTGTACCAGGAAGACGGACACACACTGGAGCAAGTAGCCAGGCCAAGTGTGAGAGCCACCAGCCCCGCTACATGAGGAGTGATCGTAAGAACCCTGGCCATCCGTCCTAGCCCAGAGGACCCGTGGTACCTTCTCCTCTGTGTTTCACAGGGCGGTGGCCTCTCAAGGGCCACTCAGTATGCAAAGCACCATAAGCTGTTGAGCCCTATGCAGAGGTAAAGGGCGTCCCCACTCAGATGACATGAATTTGCAGCTTAGCCAGCCAAATGACTCACTTCCCTGTATGGTCCTGAAGGTGCTGGGTCCTCGGCTTTGTATCTTTTGTGCAATTGCAAGAAGAAAATATGGACAAAAGCTGCCACTTGTAAACAGGGAACATTCAGGAGAGGCTGGGGAACCACAAGCCTTCTGTGTCGGGGGGACTGAAGTCATTCATCAACCTGTAGAGTTGCTGGCCACTGTCTCTGGAAACCCATGGAGGGAAACACAATTTACAAGGGCAAGTCCTGGGTGTCACCTGGCTGCATGCAAAGACGGCACCAGCCTTGGGTCTGGGCCACATCTGGCTCGCGTTCTAACTGTCAAAGTGGGTGAACTCAGCTCATACAGGCCCTTCCTCAAAGTGTCGCCTCCCAGGTGCAGACGGTCCACTCCCCACACCGTCCAGGCTGCCCTGATTTGCAACGTGGTCATGTTCATCTCATCCCCAAACGTGGGTGCCTTCAGTGGCCAGTCTGATTGCTATGGATACCAAGCCTCTTCTGCTTTAGTAGTTACTGAAATAATTGGCTGATGTGAAATATTCTTCCTCTGTGAGCGGGTTCACAAAATGCAACTACTTCCTGCACCCCTCCACGGACAGCCTGCCACGTGTCAACTCTGTGGCAGGGGTGACACCATTCCAAGGGCAACTCAGCAGGCTCTGTGCCCACATGGATGAGGCTCCTGGGGGCCTCAGAGGGCAGGGCAGGAGCCAGCGGATGAGAAGCTGCTGTGGCCTGGGCAGGAGCTGCTACCTGCTTATGAGGCGTCCTGGGCTCTGTGGAGCACCTTCGTCCAAGGACACCCGCAGGCACTGGCCTTGCCTAGGCTCAGACCAAGCAGCCTCCAATCGCTTGCGACACCTGCATTTGGAGCCTTGTCACAGACACAGACCCCTCGCTGGCCCTGGTCCTCTGGGTCACTCGTTCACTGGCAGGTACAGCAGCCCAACCCGTGATGTGGGGCCAGGGGCACGAGTGTCCTCATGCTGGCACCTGTCGGTGCCATGTTCTTTCTCGTCCCTGCCCAATGGCCACTCCTATCCACTGGGCCTATCAGTGTCCCATCAGGACTCTCCTCCTCCTGTCCGGTTCCTTGTGCCGTGGACACGTGCTGTCAGGCGGAGGACTCTTTCCAGGGGAGGACGGGCCCCATGGAACTCCATGCTTGAGCATACCGAAGACGGAAAATGAACCCCTCTCCCCAGTCATAGCCGCCACTGTGTGTCCCCAGGCCGCCCTGTCTCTATGGGTGGGGGCTCTGACTTCCCTCCCAGACCCCATCCACACAGAGGAGCCGCATCTGGGCTGGCTCAGGCTTGGTCATCACCAGCCTGGACTAGGCACCCCGTGGGTCTCTGTGGGCAGGTGACCTCGCCTCTGAGGGCTATGCTGGCTGCCCACTGCCTCGCCACACCACACCCTCCGCAGGAGCCACCTTCTCCCCTTGGGGAGCCTCCCTCCTGCTAGACTCCTTGTGCAGGTTTGCAGGCTCCCGGGAAGGGCAACAGCAGAAACGTGGTCTGGGTCTCCAGATGCCTGCAGCCCCAAACGCAAACTGCCTGGTACGTAGCCTTGGCCACAAACGTGCCTTCAGTGCGTCCAAACTTACTGAATAAGAAGTTTTATATGACAGAATATCTGCTTTGTACACACATCAGGCTATCTTAATAAAATCTAAATATAAAGTTTGTACATTTTTATAACTTTAAATACAAAGGTTGTTGTAGTTTATTCTTCATCAATTTTATTATAATAGAATTCATAATTCTTCCCACGGAGCAAGGGGAGATATGGCACAACACTGAAAGCATTATCTAGAACAAAACGAACAAAGACAACCACAGCACAAGCAGTGCACAACACACAGCACCTGCGCAGCAGGACCACCAGCCTGCCGGAGCCCAGACGCCTGTGAGACGCGCAGCTGTGTGGACGGTGTCCTCACGAAGGGTTACACAGAAGAGGAACTCAGCTGAAAACGCACTTCCCAGTGGGCCCTGGAAGGGCCAGTGGTGTCGAGGATGTGCAGCATCTGTGGGATGTGCCACGATGCCTCTGCTCTGGGGACAGTTTGGCTGCTCCTCATAAAGTCAGTGGTGTATCTGCCCACGTGTGACCTGTCCCTCAGCTCCCCGGTGTCTTCCCAAGAATGAGGAGACACACAAGCCCACAAACACTGCCACACACATGGCCACGGGCAACTTTGCTTGTGATAAGAATCTGGAAGAACAAATACCCCCACCCGTGGATTAGCCATGACGCACTGGGTGGCGGCAGCTCAGCAGCAAAGGCCACGGGCTGAGGAACCCAGGCGGGTCTGAGCACCTGCCTGGGAGAAGCCAGGTAAAAGGACTCCAGGAGCATCAGGCTTCAAAAATGTAAATGCACCCATAGCCACCGGAGTGATTGGCAGTTGGGGGAGGGGCAGGGGAGAGGTGGGGTGGGACAGCGTGGGCAGGACCACAGGTGCGGACGGGGTTCATCTTCTCCCTCCAGGTGCTCAGCCCTGTCTTCACAAGTGCTGGCCGCGGCTGCAGCGTATCGAGTCGCGCACTTTGAATGTGTGTGGCTGTCTGCGTCCACTGCAGCCCAGGGGAGAGCCTTGACTCCCTGCCAGGAGCAGGCAGCAGTGGCACCAGCTGGAGTTCCTAAGCGGGAGGCCGTCCACCAACTGAAGGTCTTCACTTTGTGGTGAAGGCTTCAGCGTTTTGAGGAGGGGAGGACGTGGCCTCCTCACTCACGACACTCGGGCAGCAGTGCAAGGGCCCAAAGGAGCTCAAGGGCAATTTGGTGTCAAAAGCCCACAGTCATGGCCATAGGGCAACTGAGGATGCAGGGCTGACCCCAGAGAAGGGTTCACATGCTTTCAAAAATAAGAATCAAAAGGCAGCTCACGGTCGGCAGGCATTAGTGGGACGCCTTGGGTAGCTGGTCTCGTCTCTGCCTTCCGCTCTCTCGCTCACTCACTCCGCCTCTCTCACATCAACATTTTCAAAAAACGCTCTTCCGCGTGTAAGTGCAGCACACCCAGCTGCAACGCCTTGCGCTGGTCTCCATGTCAGCCACGGTGGGCTCGCTTTTTGTCCAGCGTTCGTCGTGTGTGTGCAGCACAGTGACTCGGTGTCCCTTCAACTATGGACACTTAGGTTTCTCCCAATTAAAAAAAAAGTCTAATAATATAGCAGTAAATATCCAACTGCATAGTTTTTTCCATATTTGTGCCAATATATCCACTTATAGAATGAATTACAAAAACTGGCACTTCTTAGTTGAACTCCGTATTCATTTAAAGAACTGGTGGATAGTTGACCTCCAGAACTGCGTCTTCTCTGTAGCTCCAACTCCATGTCCATGTGTCCCAAGCAGAGGCACACACCCCTCCACCTGAGAGGCTGAGGGGTGCTCAGGGTGGTGGTGGAAGCTGTTGGTTGGGGTGGTTCTAAAGGTACTCCTGGCCGCAGGCTTCCTGGCCCTCTGCGGCACACAGCGTGCCTCCTGCTTGACGAGTCACCTTTCTTAGCCGTACCTGGGACCCTGGGCAGTTTGAACCTCTGTCTTGGCCTCCTCAGCCAGGGGCTGTGGCTGCCTGGCCAACCTTCCCTTAAGCAGGCTCCTCTTTCCTCAGAAGTTTCAGGCTGAGCTTGGACTTCCTTCCAGATGGGATCATAAGTTGTAGGAAATTCAGTTTCTATTTCACTCACTTTTCTGTCCAGTGTGCTGACTTGGTTTCAGGAGGGCAGGATGGACCCTGCTCGGAGCCTGTCAGACATGCGTGGACGTTAGGGACGAGGGACTCAGCGCTGGCGTGCGGTTGCCCAGATACTGGGGCCGACCCACTGTCCCCTGCTGCAGCCCGTGGAGGTGGGCATCCACCTGCCTGGCTCCTGATGTCCTTTCACGTTGCTAAATGCTGGTTGTTAGCTTCTCGTGGATGAAATAACTTGGAGGAAATCAGCCTCTCATTTCCGATCTCCTAATTAAGAACAACTACTTATCTCTAGAAAAGGGAAGGTGTGCTGGGGTCACTGAGCCAATTATTTTACCTTCTACCAAGCGTTGGCTCTACTGTGTGACAAGCTGCATTAGGTTCAAGAAGAGGATCCAATCTGAAGATCCAGCCCCCAGTCACACTGGGCAAATGGACCCGCCTTAGCCAAGCAGCATAGCCCCCAGCAGTGTGTGCATGACCTTGGGGCATCCCACTTCCACTTCTAACCAGGTCACACCTGGGACCAGTTTATGGCAGTGCCAGCCAGAAGGAACACATGCAAAGCAAATTAGGTGGTTAGCCAGCTCCTAAGACACTCAGGTCTCTCCCAGGGGAAGCAGCCGGGGGACATGGCCAAGCACTCTAAAGAGTGGGCAGCCAGTGTCCACCAGCAGGCCCAGCTCTCTTCTCCACCAGCAGTGTCCACATGGGTCTGTGTGTCTGCCAGGAGAGCTGGCTGCAAAGTGGGTCTTGGCTAGGGTGAGGCCATGGACGTGTTCCCACAGTGACCTCAGACTCTCCTTGTTCAGGCCTCTTCACATGGAGGAGCAGATCCACACATGTGCACACACACTGCACACACATGCCTGCTCACACCTGCACCCACACCCCTGCTCACACCTTTGCCCACACCCCTGCTCACACCTGGGTCCACACCCCTGCTCACACCTGCACCCACACCCCTGCTCACACCTGCGCCCACACCTCTGCTCAGACCTGTACCCACACCCCTGCTCAAA
>PVHX01032343.1:0-14015 GCA_004024805.1 Geosciurus inauris | reverse complement strand
TTCTCCTGTCTCAGCTTCCCTAAGTGCTGGGATTACAGGCTTGAGCCACCGCGCCCGGTTTAGCTCTGTCTCTTTGATGCCACTCACACCTCCCCCAACAAATGTCTTCCTGAGGCTAATCCAGGAAGAAGAGGGCGCTGAACTGAAGTGATAAATTGATTATTTTAATTGGTGAACAACCCCAAATTCCTAAATGCCCGCCAAAACTTAAGAGCCTATATAAACCCAGTCCTTTCCTTTGTTCGCTCTCTGTCTCATTTTCCACCGGGAATATGGGTCCACCACCTCCACAGATGAATCTTGCTCCCAAATAAAGTCTCCCATGACTTGCATAGTTTGCTGCCACCGTGATCGTGATTCTTTTTGCCCTTACAGTGCCAACGTCACATAGCACTGTAGTTCCACATATGTGTATGGTTTAGTCTCACTGGCATGAGATGGAGGGGCAGAAAAGGAGAAGCATTTGCGTACGACAGCAGGCTGGTAACAACAGCAGCAGCAGCAGCAGCAGCAGCAACAAAAAACTTCTAGTTTAACTTGGAGTTGGAAGAAAAACGTTTCTTAAATTATCATTTGAAGTTCTCTGGCATGCATAGTGAAATATCCTGCATGGCAAAAAAGAGAGTGAATATTATTGTAGAGGCAACAAGTGTGTTGCATTTAATTGCTGGCATCTGGTGAAACATCAAAAAGAATAAGATCCCACAGAAAACAGAGTAAGAGATAGACATGGAAGGGTAGAGTCTACTGTCGATAAGCTTGTTGCCTCATTGTTGGATGAGAAACTCCCTGCCCATGCTTCATTCTGTTCTAAAGATTGCAAATCATTACAAAAGAAATTTTTCTCAGTTCTCTCCTTTGTTTGCTTAGGACACAGGGGAATCATGGACAAAAACAAAAAAAATTAAAATAAAAAATGAATGTGTCACCAGGCGTGACAGACACAGAGGAATCATGGACAACAACAACAAAAATTAAAATAAAAAATGAATGTGTCACCGGGCGTGGTGGTGCGTGCTTGTAATTCCAGTGGCTCAGGAGGCTGAGACAGGAGGATCACAAGTTCAAAGCCAGCCTCAGCAACTTATCAAGGTGCTAAGCAACTCAGTGAGACCTCTCTCTAAATAAAATACAAAAAAGGGTTGGGTATGTGGCTCAATGGTTAAGTGCCTCTGAGTTCAATCATTGGTACCAAAAAAAAAAAAAAAAAAGGAAAAAAAAATCAATTTGTCATTAGAAATAATTGAATCTCTATTCCATTTAAAACCACTGATATTTTCAAAATCAGTATTTATCTAGTAATAATATTTTATTGACTATGGAAATATTGAAATGAGATTTAGCTATAGCATGTATATTAGAGGAAAAACAATTTGAAATTTATTTTGTCACTGATATGTGACAACAAATTTTGTATGAACAATTTTGTGTTTAATTTCATGTTCATATCTCTGAGAAGTCTGGAAAAGTATTTTGGTAGAGTAATAAACAGTGCTGTAGGTATTTAGGAGCAGCAATTTTGCCAAGGATTTATTGAGCAAAATCAAATATGGAATTTGAATTATTTTAAAAAAAAAGTTCACCTTAAGTTTCTTTTTCCTTTTTCTTTTTGTACCGGGGATTGAACTTAGGGGTACTCGACCACTGAGCAACATCCTCATCCCTATTTCATGTTTTATTTAGAGACAAGGTCTCATTGAGTTGCTTAGTGCTTAGTGCTTAGTGCCTAGTGCTTAGTGCCTCACTGTTGCTGAGGCTGGCTTTGAACTCGCGATTCTCCTGTCTTAGCCTCCCAAAGTGCTAGAATTACAGGCATGTGCCACTGTACCCGGCCTCACTTTAAGTTTCAATGATAAAAGTTCAAAAATTTGAGAAAGTATCAAGCCAAACCTAAACCATGAAGAAAAATTTTTTAAAGTAAGGGTCATTTTGGGTTTTTGTTTTGTCTGTCTTGTATGGTCCTGGGGATCTTACCCAGGGCCTCATGCATGCTAAATAAGTAGGGAGTGTTCAAACCTGTTATAGATTACCCAAAGTTAGAGAATTTCCTTTCCAGATAAAATGATGAGGACTGCAAAACTGAAAAATGCTTTGAAATATGTCTACACAAATTGTTTGTAGGACATAAGGGAAAATGTAATTTAAATTATTATTTTCAAGAAATATACTTCTCACAGGGTGTGGTGGCACATGTCTGAAATCCCCATGGCTCAGGAGGCTGAGACAGGAGGATCGCAAGTTCAAAGCCAGCCTCAGCAACAATGAGGCGCTAAGCAACTCAGTGAGACCCTGTCTCTAAATAAAATACAAAATAGGTCGGGGGATATGGCTCAGTGGTTGAATGCCCCTGAGTTCAATCCCAAGTCCCACCCCCCACCCCCAAAAATGTACTTCTCAAATCTACTATGGGGAACATAATTGAAGATGACCTAAGTGTCATGTTCTGAAATTCATCACAGAATTTGTGGTGATGTTTCCTGTCAGTAATGGAATATGGCTGCATGATTCCGGCAGGCTCAATCCAGGGAGGTGTGCAGGATTTTTGTGACATCCAACTTTGGCTTAGAAACTCTGCATTGGCTTTTACATTAGTCTGTTTTATGTTGTCAACAGCACAATACACAGACTGGGTACATTTTAACAAAAAGAGGTTTATTTTGGCTCTTGGTTCTGGATGTCCAAGGTGAAGGGTCTGTATCTAGTCACAGACTTCTTGTTGGCAGAGTTCTGAGGAAGCACAGGGTATCACATGTTGAGACTGAACATGAACTTGTGCACCTTCTTCTTTTGATCTCTTTCCCTCTTTTTTTGGTACTGGGGATTGAACTCAGGGGCAGTTGACCATTGAGCCCCATCCCCAGCCCTATTTTGTGTTTTATGTAGAGACAGGATCTCACTGAGTTGCTTGGTTTCTCGCTGTTGCTGAGGCTGGCTTTGAACTCGTGATCCTCCTGTCTCAGCCTCCCAAAGTGCTGGGATTACAGGCGTGCACCACCGTACCGGGCTACACCTTGACCTCTTTTATTTTGAGGGAGTCTCACTAAGTTGCCCATGCTAGCTTCAAACATACCATCCTCCTGCCTTAGCTTCCTAAATTGCTGGGATTATAAGCATTCATCATCATGTCTGGCTTAACTTTCTGTCCTTTTTATAAAGTCTCTAGGATTCAATCATGGGGCCTTTATCCTTGTGAGTTTATCTAAACTTAATCATCTCCCAAAGGCCCCACCATCAAACACCACAGTTAGATTAAGTTTCTATCCTCTTAAAACCTCACAGTTGAAGTTAAATTTCAACACATGAGGTTTTGAGGTGACTGACACTAACCATATCCAAACCAGAGCAGCCTTGGCCAAATCTTAAAACTGCATCGCCATCTGAAACCCTTCCTCCTCTTCTCCTTTTTATTCTCCTTCCTGTCTTAATCCCTTTCTTTTTTCTTTTCCTTCCTTCCCTTGCTCCTTCATAGTTAGCAGACTTACATTGTGGTCATTTAGCTCACTCAGCCTCCTGTAGCTCTCCCCTTATAGGTATTTCTCCTAATAAATCTCTTACACATCTCACCTGCTCTTGGCATCTGGCCCTCAGAAGATCTGGACTTATGCACAAGGATTTTCTCTTTGTCCTGGCTCAGAAACATACTGAAAGAGGAAGAAAGAGGAGGAGAGAAACAAGAGGGGAAGAAGGGGAGGGAAGAAGAAGGTGTAGGGGAGAAGGAGAATGAAAAGAAGAGGAGGACAACAGGGTGAGTGGGGAGTGGAGGAGAGGGTTCAGCAATCTCCTAAATTGTTCAAAATTCTCCTTTTAGTTCTGAATCATAGTTTCTTGATCATCCAAGTCTTTCAGAATTTTCTATTGTGTCTCAGTGTGTATAAAAGATAAATTGAGACTGAAGTCAATGTTTAGCCCCAGAAAATTGTACACTCCTTTTTCTGTTAGGCTGCTAATGTGGGGACCTGGGTCAGTATACACGTTAAGTTGAGCTGGGTAAGGATTTGTTGTGTGTTTTGTAGGTTGAGTCCATCATTGTCACTAAATGTTTTTGAAGGTGTGAGCAAGACTTCTACAGGAAGAAGGTCAGTACACTAATGTCTTTGAGATTTACGTCCTGGCTCCCAGGATATATTTCTGGCCTTGAGAGTTCTCTGTGCTTTGTGACCTGCTGCTTGTTTGCTGGAGACTCTTCTTTGCTCTCCAGTCATGCCCTGGGCCTTCGGTACCTTGTGGAATCTCTCCCTACCTGGTTGTTCTGTCCCAGCCATCAGGGGATTCTTACATAAAGAGGTTTTCCTTTTCTGCTACTATCTTAGTCTGGTTTTAGGTAAAGACCTAGGTTGTTTTGTTGGAATTTTTAATTATTCATGCCCTTACCCCGGATTTTAGCCACCATTTCGTACTGAGGAAGGATTGTAGGGGAGGGAGAATGTCTCTCAGTACTCTAGCCTGACCCCAGCCTTTTGGGCTTGTAACCTCTGTTCTAGATGAAGGCTCTTGGGGTAGAGCTGGCAAATAGTTGCAGACTCACTCTGTGGGTAGGGCTCCTTGGATTATATTCTGACATATAAGTCTATGTATTTGAGCATTAAAATGTGATTGAATGTTCCACTAGTTTCTCTTGATCCTTCTCTATAGCATTGTCTTCCTTCTTAGCCAATCTACCAGGGGTGGAAGCAATAGTGGTTTGTTTTTCCTTTCTAAGAATAGCTCATTACTTCCTGGATTTTAGTTCCTTTAGATGTCTTTAGCTTCTCAGGTCTTTCATTCATATATATATGAATATATATATATATATACACACACATACACACACGTGTGTGTATGTATGTATTTATTTTATTTTTAAATTTTTTTCGGTAGCAGGAATTAAACTCAGGGGCAATTGACCACTGAGCCACATCCCAGCCCTTATTTGTGTTTTATGTAGAGACAGGGTCTCACTGAATTGCTTAGTGCCTCGCCATTGCTGAGGCTGGCTTTGAACTTGCAATCCTCCTGTCTCAGCCTCCCAAAGTGCTGGGATTACAGGTATGCACCACTGTGCCTGGCCATATATATATGTGTGTGTGTGTGTGTGTGTGTGTATATATTAAAGTAACTGATTTTTGTAGCTTATATAACTTGCTCATAGTTTTGTTTTGTTTTGCTATTTGTATTAATTCCTTAAGGCCACACCTCCTCCTTTCAAATGGTTTCTACAACAGCTCTTGTCTTCTGTAACTGCTTCCTTAAATTGTCCCTCAGTCTTAGGGTTAATTATAAGTTTCTGCTCTTAGTACTACATCAAACTTTGCTGGCTTCCTTTAACAGTGTCCACACTTATAAAATAGTCCCTTTATCAAACAATTATTTGAATGCACCATCTACTTCCTGGTGGGCTCTGAACTAATAGGTGGTACTTTTCTGAGAAAAAGAAAGTGATTCAGCCAAAGGGAGATAGTGAAGTGTACTACAAAGAAGGCAGAGAAAGGACTGGGGTTGTCGCTTAGCTGTAGAGTGCTTGCTTAGCACATGTGAGGCACTCAGTTCAATCCTCAGCACCACATAAAAATTAATGAATCAAATGAAGGTATTGTGTCCATCTACAAGTAAGAAAAAATAAGAATAAAAAAAAGAAGCCAGAGAGGGTTGCCACAGTTAAATAATAATTGAAATTGGTAGTAGTGTTCATGACACCCAAGGAGAGGAAAAGGATGAATGGATTTCCTGCCAACATTTCTTATTTAGTAGACTTCTGGCTTTTAAAAAGGAAACCTGAGTATTAATGTACCCTTTGGATTTGAGGATTATTTTCCAGATTAATTTTTGGGATATTTCTGGGTGTACATAAAAGATTACAAAAAGTAAAGAATCAACAAGACCTTGGTGTGATGATGTTGGAGGAGGTAAGAGAAGGCTAGAAGACAAATTATTTTCATGAATGTGTTTAAATCAATGTGTTTTTTGTTTGTTTGTTTATTTTTTGAAACATTCATGGTTAACTACCTAGCCCTGTCTTAGCCTTTTTTATTTTGAGACAGGGCCTTGCTAAATTGCTAAGGCTGACTTTGAACTTGCAATCTTCCTGCTTCAGCCTCCCAAATTGCTGGGATTACAGATGTGCACCACCATGCCCACCTGGCATAAAACCATATTTTAACATAGTTAGCTTTTTTATTCATATAACCTACTCTATATGAAACTTTAGGTTCCATATAAGTATCATACATTCAAAAATCTCTTTATAAAACCTCTTTTTGGCAAAAGGTACTATGAAACAACTGAACTTTTATTGGTTAAGCTTAATTCCTGGAACATGGTGTTTAAAACTGTTAAATCTAGCTGGTTGTGGTGGCCCAGGCCTGGGAGGCTGAGATTGAGGAAGGAGGAAAGTAAGCTCAAGGCCAGCCTGGGGAATTTAGCAAGAGGTTGTCTTAAACAAACAAAACAAAAGAAAAAACAAAATTAGATCCCCCTCCCCCCACTGCACTGCTTGACACACTTTTAATATCTGAATTATAGGTGAGGAATTGAAGATTCAGAGGCATTTCTATAAGTAGACATGTAATGAAGTGATAATTACCTGAGGTGAAGACTTATTTAATGGTTTTCACAGTGCCTATTTGTGAAAAAAAAAAATAAGCTTACTGAAATTCAGGAAACGACCATAAAAATAATCACTCTTGATTTTCTTTCGCATTCATGTACTCATATTTTATTAGTATTTTGCAAATCCTAAGTCTTTCTGCCCTGACACTGGTCATAACTACAGGCCACATTCCTTACCTATTTTCTGAAAGAAAAAGGATTTTACTTCTTCCTTTTATTCTTTCACTTATTTTCTTCCTCATTTGTCCCCTCCTCATTCCTTCTTTTAAATCTTTCACATTCTTGCGTTCATTCTTTCTTTCATTCAGAAAAGGCCAGGTGCTTAATTTAAAAATTTCATTCAAAATGGTGCCACGTCATCTGCCGGGTCCAAGAATCAAAAGGCGCTGTCATATATCTCCCTGCCAGCGTGGATCTCTTCGAGCCCCACCCTCTGATCCTCACCTGCTCCAGGGGAAATGACATCGAGGCCACTAGCTGGGGCCTTCGCCTCCCTCCCCTACGGCCCCCGCCCCTCTCTCCCCAGCCCAAGACCGCCCCTCCCCTCCCGGATCCCGGCTGGCAGAGCGCATTTATTTGCATATTTCTACCTTTGTTCCCAGACGGCAGCCAATCAGTGTGCGGGGCGAGGCGGAGGGCTGGGCGGGGCTCGGGCTCCCGCTGGAGCTGCGGCGGCCGCAGGTTCCACAGCGGGTCGGTGCAGCCGCGGGTGTGCCGGGCACTGCAGCCTCAGACCCTGGCCCCCAACCCGCGTTGGCGCTGCTGTCTTGCCTCGGCCAGGCCCTAAAGGCAAGGACAAAGCGGCTGCCCGGAAGGCCCCGCCTGAGTGGAATTTACCTGAAGCTGCCGGCAAACACAGGCTCCAAGATGGTTTGCGGGGGCTTCGCGTGTTCTAAGAACTGCCTGTGCGCCCTCAACCTGCTCTACACGGTGAGTATCCCGAGCCACCCTGGGTGCTTTGCACCTGCTTGGGCGTCCCTTGTCGTCTGCCCTGCCTAGCAGTAGACTCTTTCGCTTCATCCCAGCCACCCCCCACTTCCCGTCTTCCCACGCTCTGCGCGCCCCCGGCCTAGCGGTCAGTCCCGGATCGGGACCGGGAGCCGGTGCTTGTCGCAGTCTCTTCCTGTAGCTCATTGTGAAGCCGCGGTCTTTCAGCCTGGCTGGCCGCGTCTCTGCCACATTGCTCCACCCCGCCCCCTCACCCACCGCCTTGTTTTTCAGATGTTTAACTAGATCTCCCCACTGTCTCATTCCGATCCCTTCTGCTGCTCGCTTCTGGCTTCCGAACCCATATGGAACGGGTTTGGAGGCGGAGAGCACCCGGGGTTTGAGGACAGTCTTGCAGAATAGCGTGTTCAGAAACTGACTGGGGCATATAGATGGTGTGCCTCTAGGTTAGGTCTGCGTGCTCTTGCAATTTGAATTGAGGCCACCGATTAGGTTCTGAGGATATGCGCAGCTTCCGAAGTTTGGTGCTTACATAAAGGTTGTCTTTTTGTTAATGTTATTGTCAGTTTGTTATTGCCAGTTTTGCTCATACTTGATGGTTTTTCCATGTGTTCTCCACCCCTTCCCCGCTTATCAATATCTTAACTCCATTTTAATCGAAGCCCTCCAGTAAATGAGCAAGCCTCCACCCAAGTCGTTTCTTCTCTGCCAACAAGCATAGGCCTCTTAGTTTTAATGCTGCAGGCTATCTTTGTGATTTTTGAGGCACAATTCTGGATGAACAAGAAGACGACAAGTAGACGTTTATTGCATGCCTACCATATCCCAGGTTTTATACACGATATTTGTTCGACTTTCTGACAACCATCCGAGGTAAGAGGAGTTGTCTAAATTTTATACACAAGGTAACAGACCAAAAAGGGTTTAAATAAGTTTTCATAGCTGGTAAGTAGTGAGTCAGGAAAGGGACCTATGCTATGGAATCCAGATCTTTCTACAGGCTCTCTCCACTGGGTGAAACTTCCTCTTCTGTCATCATCCCTCCATCATAGTCTTGCTCCTTTCTATAAATACACCTGGTGCTTTGCAACACCCACCCTGAAAACAAACCCAGCTCCCCTGCCTTAGCGGAGAGCTAGGCATCTGCAAGCTTAGGTTACGTCCTTGGAATAGAGAGGCTGCCTGTGGTCACCACAGAGGCTGGGTCGTTTTACCATTATTATTTTTTTATCCCCCTGCGAACATGATGGTAAAGCTTGGAAGGCAGGGCAAAAACGGGCATAGAGTATGCTTTTCCAGCTAGTTAGTAGGAATCTCCTCAAAATGGTATTAATTGATTGACTTAAAAAACAAACAAACCGAGAACATGTGGTGCAGCTGCTTGTAATTGTGGATACATGTCGAGTTTTGATCAAAATCTACCTGTTTCACCTGAGGTATGCCTATCATTATTTATTAAATAAATACTGATCAACCCTTAAGGTATTTTCTTTTATTAGCATGAATGGTCTGCTTCGAATTTCACATTCTATTTTGTGCTCTGACTTGTTTTTATTCCTCCTGTTGATGCTTCCGCCTACTCACCGGACACTTGCGCGCGTGTGTGTGTGTATATATATATATATATATTGCTCACGTGTGTATATGTACATATATACACACACGCAAGTTATTTTCAAATCAAATTCTATTGCTTTTTAAGATATATCATTTCTAGTTGTATTTATAACATCAGGACAGTAGGGAGATACAAAGGTTAAAAAAGGGACATATTAAGACTAGTACCTATCCTAAATTATTTACCTTCAAAGTATGTTCTGTTTATTTTAATAGTTATGTGTTAAACTTAATTGGACTCTGGTACCAAAAAAAAAAATTTATTTGAAATTCATGGTAATATAAAAATGATTAGTCCTTTTAAACCCTAGACTTTTTAGATAGACAAAGGGACATTTCTTAAAAATGAATTAGTGGTCACTTGTTATACTTTTGGGAATAGGCTAAAATAACTTTGGCAGTTTAAATTGGAGGTGAATGGCAGGCAAAGTTAAAGTAGGTCTTAAATAGTAGGTCTTAAATAGATGTGGGCAATATTCCATGGCTATTATTTAGATTCTGTTTCTGCCCTGGTCTCTCCCTCAACATTTTTTTCCCCCTGGGGGCAGGGTGTGTACCAGGAATCGAACTCAGGGGCACTCAACCACTGAGCCACATCCCCAGCCTTATTTTGTATTTTCTTTAGAGATGGGGCCGTACTGAGTTACTTGGTGCCTTGCAGTTGCTGAGGCTGGCTTTGAACTCGTGATCCTCCTGGCTTAGCCTCTTGAGCCACTGGGATTACAGGCGCATGCCACGGCGCCTAGCCCCCTCAACATTTTAATATGAAAAAATGTGAGGTGATTGGGTGTAGGGTTGAGCTTGGGGACTTGGGAGACATTTCTTTATAAAACACGAATAAAAGGACCCTTTATAGGTTCTAATCCTACCTTGGTCTCTGCCTCTAAAATATAGCTGCAGGATTAGTTTGAGGTCATTTCTAAAAGTGTTGTAAAATCAGGATTGCTTATGGGAGCGGCAGGTGTAAAGGCTTTGGCTTACCTGAGGCATCATCCCTTATGTGGAAGCACTTTTCTGAGGAACTGAGGATTCCACAGCTGCACTCTATTCTCAGGTAGGCTTCTTATGAAACAGAATAGTGATGGATGCATGATTAGCCCAGAAGCATGTCACTAGAACAAAGTGGAGGGAACATCCCCAAACTTGTCGTGGACACTTGATGACTATAATGAAGATTAATGGTTGATTTTTAAAATTTTTTTCTGTGTTGGTTATTATAATTAAAGGAGATTCCTAGTATACTGAATGAGCATAAGTTAGTGTGGTATATGTAAATAATTTGTAAGTATAGAATAAAGAGTGGAAGCTATAGTCCTTTAATCCAACTTCATGGTGTTGTAAGGGAAAGTGACTTGCTTTAAAACTTCTGACATGTAAAGATAATTAAAGTTTCTCCATTCAACAAATATTGTGAGTGCCTACTGTGTGCCAGGCTTTATTCCCTGGTTGGAAATATAGCAGCAAATCAAACAGGGCTTTAAAATCAACATGTTTTTACAAAGCCCCTTTTTATGAGGGGATCTAACTCAGAGATGCTTTACCACTGAGCTACATCCTCAGCTCATTTTTTATTTTTTATTATGGGACAGGGTCTCACTAAGTTGCTGAAGCTGGCCTTGAACTTAGATTCTCCTGTCTCAGCCTCCTGAGCCACTGAGTTTATAGGCGTGTGCCACCGCGCCTGGACAAACTTCTTGTGTATATGAGGTCAAGAACTGTATTCAGTCCATAAACATTTGTTTACTGTGTGTATTGTACTAAAAATTGTGGGAAATAAATACATACAAAAATGAATGCTTGTTTGGCAAAGACAGAGTCTAGTTGCGGAAATTGTGTAGAAGGGTTTAGGTGCCATAAAATTTAGGGCTGGGGAAGATCTTTGTGGGATAGGAATAAAGGTATGATTGAATTGGGAAAATGTAGAATTAGTGTGTAGATCTCTTTGAGATTACTTAGGATATAAATAAAACTTGTTTGGGAAAGTGATTTATTTTCATAGTATGTTTTTATATGAATATTTGAGATTGAAAATATTTTGACAAACAGTGGAAAAGAACTTTTAAAAATTATACATAGTGACTCATTGGGAATTTTAGAAAATATGATATGTTTTAAAATATGTAACATTTTAAGGTTTGTTTTGTTGGTGGTTTTTTATTGTTTTCTCCAGGTGCTGGATGGAGATGAAACCCAGGGTCTTGCACATGCTAGGCAAGCACTTAACCACTGAACTATATACCCAGCCCTATTTTTTGAAGTTTTATAGTGCAACTCCTTGTACTTCTTAACCAGAGAATAAAGATGTATTTTTTAAAAAAAGAAAAGAAAAGTAGTGGGTAGCTGATTTTGTTAAATAGAACCAAATTGAAAAATATGACCAAAAATGTGTGTACCATGTTGGGACCTTTAAGAGTTGAATTGACAGTGTATACACATACACACGTAAAAAGTATATATGCAAAATGTATGTGAAAAATACATAAATACTAATGGTTTAATATACATGGGTTTTAATTAAGACTGTAAGGTATTAGCCAGTTGCAGGGGCACATATCTGTAATCCTAGGCTCAGGGAAGCTGAGTCAGAAGAATGGCAAATTCGAGACCAGTCTGAGCAGCTTAGCAAGACCCTATCTCAAAATAAAAGAAACTTGACTGAGGATGTAGTTCAGTAATAAAGTGCCCGTAGGTTCAATCCCCAGTTCTGCCCAAAAAGGTAAAAGAATATAAGAAACAGAAAATGATCTAAAATCATGAAGGAGATTTCAGAAGTTTATTTTTTGTGTGTTCATTCTTCTAAAATCACTCCAAGTTTGTCTCTTTCTCCCCCTAAATCTTTGATTGTGTTGAGAAAAATCCTCATGTAACATCAAAAATTATACTAATTTAAGGCCGGACACCGTGGCACACACCTGTAATCCCAGTAGATCAGGAGGCTAAGACAGGAAGATCATGAGTTCAAAGCCCTAAGCAACTTAGAGAGGCCCTAAGCAACTCAGTGAGACCCTATCTCTAAATAAAATACAAAAAATGGCTGGGGATTTGGCTTAGTAGTCGAGTGCTCCTGAGTTCAATCCTTGGTAGCCCCCCCGAAAAAATATTTATACTAATTTATATAAATTCTAAGACATATTGATTTATATTTTAACATTTCTGAAATTGAGATGCACTTTTTTGATACCAGGGATTGAACTCAGGGGCACTGGACCACTGAGCCACATCCCCAGCCCTATTTTATATTTTATTTAGAGACAGGGTCTCACTGAGTTGCTTAGCACCTTGCCATTGCTGAGGCTGGCTTAAATTTCTGAATTACAGATCAGCATGCTACAATAAAAAATTTTCAAACTATTGGGATTTTTAATACATTCAGGCTGCAGTTAAGTGAACAGACTCTAGGAAGGGAAGAGCTCATATCCTCAAAATAAATTTTTCAGTTCTAAGAAAAAAATGATTGAGGTATGGTAAGTATAAATTTGGAATTGCAAACTTTACATTTTAGATTTAGTTTTGTGCATTTTTTTTTCCTGAATCCAAATCTGGTCACTAGGATGTTGGAAATTTGTAATTTTTGTTCAGTTTTAACTCAAATGAAAAAATACTAGTACTTTAGCCAAATAAAAAAATGTACTTATTGCTGTTGTGTTCAAATTATTGCATTTGACATTTTTCAAAATTCTGATCATTTTTTAAATTATTCTAGTTTAATATTTTAATGTTATTAGATATGTAGCATTATCTCTCATTCAAACTACTGAATGAATTTGATTGGTTCTGAATATTTACTTGCATTTTAAGTAAAAATGATTCATTACTTACAGAATGTGCAATTTTTTTTTTTTATTTTTTTATTTTTATTTTTTTGGTACCAGGGATTGAACTCAGGGGCACTGAACCACTGAGCCACATCCCCAGCCCTATTTTGTGTTTTATGTAGAGACAGGGTCTCACTGAGTTGCTTAGTGCCTCGCCGTTGCTAAGGCTGGCTTTGAACTCGCGATTCTCCTGTCTCAGCCTCCCAAAGTGCAGGGATTACAGACATGCGCCACCACGCCCGGCTCAGAATGTGCAATTTTGGAGGATATCATTATGTTGATATTTATAATGTGATTTTGTTCCAAATGTGTTCTTAAATTTTCCACTTTTTTAAAAAATATTTTTTTTAGTTGATGGACCTTTATTTTATTTATTTGTTTATATGTGGTGCTGAGAATTGAACTCAGTGCCTCACACATGCTAGGCAAGCAAGCACTCTACCACCGAGCCACAACCCCAGCCCAATTTTCTACCTTTTGATTTAAAAAATACAGTAACAAAAATATCTTATTCAAGCCATTTTTAATTTGAAATGAGCTTACTGACATTCACAAATTTTAACTACAAAATTATTAAAGACATTTCCAAAGAAAGAAACAGTTAACTTTGGGGAAAATTCAGCCCATTGTTTAAAAAAGTGAGATTTGAACATCTTGCTGTCCTAATTTATATGCAAGTCACTGTGACCTGATAGTGGGTATCATCATTTCAAACACATTTGAGTTTTTGGTGAAGGCAGGCTGGGTCTGTTCCATCTTCCTTCTTATATTCAGCTGAATTTACATCCAAACCATTTTACCACACTGTAAACGAAATAATCCAAATCCACTTTTAAAAATGTATGAAAACCTAGCCGGGCGCGGTGGCTCAAGCCTGTAATCCCAGCACTCAGGGAGGCTGAGACAGGAGAATCGCGAGTTCAAAGCCAGCCTCAGCAATGGCGAGGCGCTAAGCAACTCAGTGAGACCCTGTCTCTACATAAAATACAAAATAGGGCTGGGGATGTGGCTCAGTGGTAGAGCGCCCCTGAGTTCAATCCCCGGTACCAA
>PVHX01032342.1:0-14017 GCA_004024805.1 Geosciurus inauris | reverse complement strand
AAAAAAAAAAAAAAAAACAAAGATAGAAATTTTAAAAGCCAAGAGAGAAAAATTGCATGTCACATTTCGAGTTAAACCAACTCAGACTTCAAATGATTTCTCAACCCAGACCTTAAAAGCCAGGAGTCCTTGGAGTAATATATACCATACCCTGAAATAAAATGAATGCCAACCAAAATTACTGTATCCAGCAAAATAATCTGCCCAAATTGAAGATAAAATAAAAACCTTTCATGATAAATGAATTTTTATCATGAAAATTCTTTTTCATGATAAAAAAGAATTCATAAACACTAAGCCTGTACTACAAAACATACTCAATGAAATATTTCATGCAGAAGAAATAAAAAGTGAAAACCAGCATGGAGATAAATTGCACTAGAAGAATACTCAACTAAAGGAGAATGAAATCTGAATTAAGCATTAGAAATAAATCAAAATGGCAGGAAATACAAATCATCTCTCTATAATAACACTGAATGTAAATGGTCAACACTCCTCAATCAAAAGACAGATTGGCAGATTGGATAAAAAATCAAGGTCAGACCATATGGTGTTTACAAGAGACTCACCTTACAAAGAAATTCACATACTGAAAGTTACAGGGTATCAGAAGATATACCACACAAATGGTAACCAAGAACAAACAGGGGTAGCTGCTCTCAGACAAAGTAGACTTCAAGCCAAAATTAATCAGAAGAGATAAAGAAGTCACTTCATACTAGTTAAGGGAATCATCCAACAATAAGACATAATGACTGTAAATATTCATGCCCCAATATCAGTGCATCTATGTACATAAAACAAACCCTTCTCAATATAAAGAATCAAATAGAACACAATATAATACAGGATGATTTCAACACACCTCTCTCACCATTAGATAGGTCATCCAGACATAAACTAAGATTCTTCAGAACTAAAAACTACTATTTATCAAATAGAACTAAAAGACATCTATAGAACATTTCATCCATCAATAACTGAATTCACTTCTCAGCAGCATGTGGAACTTTCTCTAAGAGATCATATTTTAGGGCACAAAGCAAATCTTAGAAAATACCAAAAAAAGAGAGATAATTCCTTGCTTCTATCAGAGTGTAGTGGAATTAAATTAGAAATCAATGACAATAAAAAACAGAAATTACTCTAACACATGGAGATTAAATAATATACTTTTGAATGAGGAATGGATCAGAAAGAAATCAGGGAAGAAATAAACCACATTCTTAGAAATAAATGAGGGTTGAGATACAACATATCAAAATTTCTAGGACAGTATGAAGGTAGTTCTAAAAGGAAAGTTTATGGCATTGATTTGCTACCTTGAAAAAAAAAAACAGAAAGATGCCAAATGTAATGTTATACCTCAAGACCCTAGGAAAAGAACAAACAAATACCAACATCAGTAGAAGATAGGAAATAATTTAAAACCAGAGCCAAAATTAAAGATTGAGAAAAAAAATGCAAAGGATCAATAAAACAAAGCGTTGGTTTTTTGAAAATATAAAAAATATCTATAAATCCTTAGCCAAACTAACCAAAATAAAGAGAAGATCCAAATTAGCAAAATTAAAGATGAGAAAAGGGGATATCACCATAGACACTACTGAAATCTAGAGGATCATTAGAAACGATTTTGAAAATTCATACTCCAATAAGCTAGAAAATATCAAAGATATTGACAAAGTCCTAGAGACCTATGACCTAAATAGAAAACTTAAACAGACCAATATCAAGTAATGAAATTGAAGTAGCTATTAACAGCTTTCCAACAGAGAAAAGCCTAGGACTAGATGGATTCTCAGCCAAGTTGAACCCAATCTTTAAAGGACTTATGCCAATTCTCCTCAAATTATTCCACAAAATAGAAAAGGAGAGAACACTGTCAAATTCATTCTGTGAAGCCAGTATCACCCTGATCTCAAAACCAAAGACACATCAAGAAAAGAAAACTTCAAATCAATATCTTCAATAAATCTAGATGAAAAAATTCTTCATGAAATATTGGCAAACTGCATTCAAAAGTACATTAAGATAGTGTACCATAATCAAGTGAGTTTTATTCCAGGGATGCAAGGTTGGTTCAGCATACCCCAATCAATAAACGTAATCCATCACATAAATACAGTTAAGGACAAGAATCACATGATTACCTTAATAGATGAGACAAAGTCCAGTCCCCATTTATGTTTAAACACTAGGGATAGAAGAAACTTAACATTGTAAAGGCTATATATGACAAACCCAAGGCCAGTATCATACTGAATGGAGAAAAACTGAAAGCATTTCCTCTAAAAATAGGAATAAGACAAAGATGTCCACTCTTAGCTTGAAACCCTATTCAGTATAGTCCTTGACACTTTAGCCAGAGCATTAGGCAAGAGAAGAAAATAAAAGGGACACAAATAGGAAAAGAAGAGCTCAAATTATCTCTGTTTGCTGATGACATGATCTTATATTTAGAAGAGCCAAAAACTCCCCCAGAAGAGATCTAGAGCAGATAAACAAATTTAGCAAAGTAGGGGCTGGGGTTGTGGCTCAGTGGTAGGGTGCTTGCCTTGCACGTGTGAAGCACTGGGTTCGAGCCTCAGCACCACATAAAAATAAATAAAATAAAGACATTGTGTCCATCTAGAACTAAAAAATATTTTTTAAAAAATTAGCAATCAGCAGAACACAAGATCATCACATATAAATAAATTGTTTTCCTATACTCCAATAATTAATTTGCTGGAAAAGAGATTAGAAAAACTATGTCATTCACAATAACCTTAAAAAAAATAAAATGCTTAGGAATAAATCTAACCAAGGAGGTAGAAGACCTCTACAATGAAAACTATAGAACACTGAAAAAAGAAATTGAAGAAAACCTTAGAAGATGGAAAGACCTCCCAAGCTCTTGGATAGGAAGAATTAATATTATCAAAGTAGCCATACTACCAAAAATTCTATACAGATTTAATGCAATTCCCATCAAAATACTAATGACATTCTTCACATAACTAGAAAAAAACAGTCCTAAAATGCATTTGAAATAATAAGAGACCCATCATAGCAAAAACAATCCTGAGCAAGAAGAGTGATACAGGAGGCATCACAGACTGATCCTCAAATTATACTACAGTTAAAGCAATAAAAACAGCATGGTATTTGCACCAAAACAGACATGAAGACCAATGGAATATAATAGAAGACACAGAGGCAAACCCACATGGATACAATCATCTGACGCTCCACAAAGGTGCCAAAAATATGTTGGGGAAAAGGTAGCTTTTTTAAACAAATGGTTCTGAGAAGCTGAGGGAAACTACTGAAGAGAACCTGGAGCTGATCGCTAGCTGGATGGTTGAGACAGCCCAGGAAGCCAACCACCTCAGTGCAGAGAACGAAAGGGACTCCAGGAGACGGTAAGCCTGGCTGCAGAAAGAGCTTGCAGAGGCAGCAAAGGAGGCTGCCAGTTGAACAGGATGATGACATTGAAGTCAGAATGGATGAGACCTCAGAGCACAGAGAGGAGACCTCACCTGTGGGTGATGCACACCATGGGGAAGTTATTGCTGTGCAGTTCAGTCCAGGTTCCCAGTTACTAGCCATGGGCAGCATGGACCATAGGGTTAAGTTATGGGAAGCATTTGGAGACAAATGTGTGTTCAAAGGCTCCCTATCGGGTGGTAGTGCTGGAATTACAAGCATTGAATTTGATAGTTCTGGTGCTTACTTTTTAGAAGCTTCAAATGATTTTGCAAGCCAAATCTGAACTGTGGATGATTATCAATTATGGTACATGCTCAGAGGACATGGTGGGAAAGCGTTCTCTGCTAAGTTCCTGCTGTACAATGCACAGATCATCTTAGGAAGTCATCACTGAACCCTCAAACTCTGGGATCTACACAGCAAAGGCTGCATAAAGACAATGTTTGCAGGATCCAGTTGCAATGATATTGTCTGCACAGAGCAGTGCATTATGAGCGGACATTTTGACAAGAAAATTCCTTTCTAGGATATCTGATCAGAATGTGGTTCGAAAAATGGAGCTGTTGCCTTGGACCTAAACCCACAAAGGACTGAACTTCTGAGTTGTTCCTGTGATGACCTGCTGAAAGTTATTTATCTGCAGACAAATGCCGTCAAGCAGACATTCAATGCACCTGGATTCAAGCAAAGCCCTGGCTGGACCAGAGTTGTCTTCAGCCCCAATGGCAGTTATGTGGCAGCAGGCTAGGCCAAGGGCTCTCTCTATGTCTGGAGTGTGCTCACAGGGAAAGTGGAGAAGGTTCTTTCAAAACAGCACAGCTCCTCCATCAACATGGTGGCATGGTCTCCCTCCAGCATGCATGTCTTCAGTGCGGACAAAAGCAGCAGAGCGCAGGGACTCACATGGCCCTGTCCTGTGGGTACATGTCCTTCCAGAGAAGAGCTGAAGCCACGTGACACAGTGGACTTTCTTTGGACAGGATGTTTGAGAATTTTGACTAAGGTCTTTAGTGGCCTGGAAGAATCTACACTGAAACAACCTGAGCCTACAAGTCACATGACAGAGGTTTGGGCTCTTGCCTCAGCTGAGGTGGGAAACACTACTAGCTCTGATCTTCCATACTCATTGGTGAGCACAGGGTCTCCACTGGGTCTCCTCACTGGGTGACAGTGCCAACAACACCCCACATGTCCAGGTTAGTTCCCAGCTGTGCTTCTCCCATCCTTCCAGAGTTGGTTCTACCTGTTACACAGCCCCTTGCCTGGAAGTCCTTCAACCAGTGGACTTGCTGTAAGCATTGATTGTCACAGGGCTCTCATGATCTCGTCTTAATTACTGCTGAAATTGTAGGTCTCTTGACTGATCTTCAGAACTTCTGATTCCCTTTCCCTCAACTCTAATACATATCTACTTCTTGGTCAAGAAATGAATCTTGATTTGGTTACCCAACAGAACTTGATTGTAAATTTTTAAAAAATTATGAAAAAAAATTAAACCCTATCTTTCACCCTACACAAAAGCCAACTCAAAGTGAATCAAAGACCCATCCACCATCTTGAGAATTCAGTTCAGATGTTCTTAACTCACAAGTATATTTGAGCTTCTAACAAAATGACTGGCTTGAGGTCACAGACATGCTTCCCTCTCATAAAGAAGGGACAAATCAAAGAATAAATGCTGCTATTTGGGTAGACTATTTGGGGGAGAATACTGGAGTGCCATAGATGAAACAGACAAACAGAACATGGAGGCTCAGGATGGCCTTGTAAAGATGGGAACAAAGTGCCTCATAGCAACCACTCCATTGCCCCAGCCAGGATCAGCTTGAAACTGGGAGAAATTTCCTTTAGTGGGGAAATGATAAATCTGAGCACTCATCAACACCTTGGAGCTACTGTTGCTGGGGAACCCTGCAGCCTTTATAGATTCCAAGCACAATTGGGGGAGCCACAATCATTATGTCTTATTGTTGGATGATTACCTTAACTAGTATAAAGTGACTTCTTTGTCTCTTCTGATTAATTTTGGCTTGAAGTCTACTTTGTCTGATATGAGAGCAGCTACCCCTATTTGCTCTTGGTTTCCATTTGTGTGGTAGATCTTCTGACACCCTGTGACTTTCAGTATGTGGATTTCTTTGTAAGGTAAGTCTCTTGTAAACACCACATGGTCTCCCTATAAAATTGGTAGAGACAGGGCTGGGGTTATGGCGCAGTGGTAGCGTGCTCGCCTAGCATGCGTGAGGCACTGGGTTCGATCCTCAGCACCACATAAAAAATAAAATAAAGATATTCTGTCCACCTACAACTAAAAATAAATAAATAAATAAATATTTAAAAAAAAAATTGGTAGAGACAACTGATCTGCCAGATGCACAAATATTAATTAAGAGTCACAGAAGCATGAAAAAGCATGGCAACATGATGCTTTCAAAGAAACAATTCCCCCACAACAAACCACAAATAAAAAGAGATCGGGCTGGGGCTGTAGCTCAGTGGTAGAGCACTTGCCTTGCATACATGAGTCACTGGGTTCGATCCTCAGCACCACATAAAAATAAATAAATAAAATAAAGATATTGCATCCATCTACAACTAAAAAAATATTAAAAAAAATAAAAAAATAAAAAGAGATCAATGAAATGTTTGAAAAAGAATTCAAAAAATTTATTTTAAGGAAACTCAATGAGATATAAGAGAACACAGATAAATAATTCAATAAAAGTAGCACAACAGTTCATTCTGTTCCAGATGAAAATTAAGAGATAGAAATCATAGGGGGCTGGGGTTGTAGCTCACTGGTAGAGGTCCTGTCTAGCATGTGTGAGGCCCTGGGTTTACTCCTCAGCACTAGCAGAAAAAGAAAAAAGATCATAAAAGAGGACCAAACAGAAATCCTGGAACCAAAAAACTTAATGAGTGAAATAAAAAAAATATAGTTGAAGGCCTCAACACAGACTAGACTAATCAGAAAATAGAATTTCTGACCTTGAAACAGGTCTTTTGAAATAATCTAGTGTGTTAGTCAGCTTTCATCACTGTAACCAAAATACCTGATAAGAACAACTTAGAGGAGGAAGTTTATTTTGGCTTATAGTTTCAGAAGTTCATTCCATTTTCCATTGCTCTGGGCCCAAGGTGAGGCAGAGGAAAATTGCTCAGCTCATAGTGGCCAGGAAGCAGAGGGGGCAGGGTTGAGAGGCTGTAGGGAAGGTGAACCATTCCAGGGCATGCCCCCAGTGACCTGCCTCCTCAGACACATCCTAACTGCCCACAGTCAGCACCCAATTCATCCATTCAAACTAGGATAGACTAATTAGATCACAGCTCTCATGATCAATATTCCTGTATTACCACAGGATCTTTTGGATGATACTTCATATTTAAACCATAACACTCAGTGATATAAGAAACAGAGAAAGGAAGAGTGAAAATGAGAGGAAAGGAAAGTGAATGAAGAGAATGTATAAGACTTTCAGGACACCATTAATTGACCATCATGTATACCTCAGAAGGAGAAAAGAAAAAAAAGGCATATAAAGCATATTTCATGAAATAGTAGCTGAAACTCTACTAAATCTTGAGAAAGAAATGAGCATCAAAATCCAGAAAGCTCAAAGGACTCCAAATAGATCTACCCCCCCCAAAAAAAAAAAAACCCTCTCTAAGGCACATTATAGTCACATTGCTAATAGTCCAAGACAAATAACTGGGCACATACCTGTAATTCCAGTGGCTCGGAAGGCTGAAGCAGGAGGATCATGAGTTCAAAGCCAGCCTCAGCAAAAGTGAGGCATTAAGCAACTCAGTGAGACTCCGTCTCTAAATAAAATACAAAATAGGCTGGGGATGTGGCTCAGTAGTCGAGTGCCCTTGAGTTCAACCCCCAGTACTCCCCTCCAAAAAATAGCCCAAGACAAATAAATAATTCTAAAAACAGCAAGAGGGAAGCATTAAGTCATATAGAAGGGTATCCCTACTATACTAACATCAGATTACTCAGCAGAAATCTCATAGGCCAAAACAGAATGGGATAACATATCCAAAGTTCTAAAAGAAAAAAAAAATTGCCAACCAATCCAGAAATGAAGAAGAAATAAAATCTTTTCAAAACAAACAAAAACTGAGGGAATTTATCATTACTAGACTTGCCTTATAAGAAATACATAAGAAAGACATATCTAGAAGTGAAAGGAATATAACTATGATTATGAAAACCCTACATAATATTAACTTCACTAGCAGCTGGGTACAGTGACACAAACCTGTAATTCCAGGCACTTGGGAGGTTGAGGCAAGAAGATTGCAAGTTTGAGGCCAGCCTTGGCAACTTAGTGAGACCCTGATAATAATAATAACAAAAAGGGCTGAGGATATAGCTTAGTGGCATAATATCTCTGGAAGAGCATCCCCCACACTCCCACTCCCACACACACAATGCAGTAGCAGAGTAGATACACAAAGATAAAAGAGTCAAACCTGTTTGATACAGAAAACTACCAAATCACAGAAATTTTAAAAAGAGAGAGAGGGAAAGAGAGGAAGAAATCATCAAAGTTCTACAAAACAAGCTGGGTGGGGTGGTGCACACCTGTACTCCCAGAACTTTGGGAGGCTGGGACTGGAGAATTGAGAGTTCAAAGCCAGCCTCAGCAATGGCAAGGCACTAAGCAACTCAGTGAGACCCTGTCTCTACATAAAACACAAAATAGGGCTGAGGATGTGGCTCAGTGGTCGAGTGCCCCTAAGTTCAATCCCTGGTACCAAATAAAGTTCTACAAAACAACCAGAAAAAAATTGACAAACTATTAGGAGTAAGTCCTAACTTATCAATACTAACTTTGAATGTATTTGATTGAATTCTATAATTAAAATATTCAGACAGGTTGAATGGACAAAACAACAACAACAACAACAACAATATGTTCCCTACAAGAAACATACATAGCCAGTAAAGATATGCTGATGGTGAAGGAATGGAAAAAGATATAACGTGTAAATGGAAACCAAAAGTAAGCAGGAGCAGCTTTATTTGTATCAGATAAAATAGACAATAAATCAGAAACTATAAAATGAGACAAAAAAGTCACTGTATAATTATTAAGGAATGAATTCAACAAGAGGATATAACAATTATAAATATGTATCTAATGCTTGAACACTCAATTATATAAAGTAAATATCAGATCTAAAGGGAAAGATAAATGCCAATACAATAATGCTTGGGACCTCAACATAGTACCTTCAACAATGCACAAATCATCAAGACAAAAAATTAACAAAGGAAAATCAGAGTTAAATCATATCATAGACAAAATGGACCCAACAGACATTTACAGAACATTTCATCCAACAGCTGCAGAATATACATTCTTCTTATCGGCACGTGGAACATTCTCCAGGATAGATCATATATTAGGCCACAAAACAAATCTCCATAGCAGGGCATGGTGGCACACACCTGTTATCCCTGAGACATGGGAGGCTGAGATAGGAGGATCCCAAGTTCAAAGCCAGCCTCAGCTACTTAGTGAGGCCCTAAGCAACTTAGCAAGACCCTGTCTCTAAATTAAAAAAAAAAATTAAAAAGGCCTGGGGATGTGGCACAATGGTAGAGGGCCCCTGGGTCTGATCCTTGATACCAAAAAAAACAAAAACAAAACTCCATAAATGAAAAAAATGAAACCATATCATGTATCTTTTCTGTCCACAATGGAATAAAACTAGAAATCAACAATAAGAGAACATGGTAAGTGAAATAAGTCACACTCAGAGAGAAAAATATGTTTTTTTCCTCATATGTGTAGACTAGGCAGGGAGGGGAAGCCACCATGAAAGTAGAAGGAAAACCATTAGGTTTAAGGAAGGGGGGCAAGAGGAGGAAGAAGCAGAGTGGGGAAGGTACTGGGAAGTGAAACTGATCTAATCATGTTTCATTTATGTATGAATGTGCCATAATGAAACCCACCATTCTGAATAATTAATATGTACCAATAAATATTATACAAATACATAGATATTAAACTACATGCTCTTGGAAGGCCAATGGGTCAATGAAGAAATCAAAAGAGAAATAAAAATTTTCTTGAAACAAGTACAAATGGAAATACAGCATACCAAAAACCTATGAGATGCAGAAAAAGCAGTACTAAAGGGCCTATAATGTAACAATGTGTTATACCTGTCCCCCATGGGAGGTATCAAAAAACTCATCCAGACCACTCACCTATAGCCAAAGAAGCCTTTATTGCACTGGCCAGTGGACACCACTCCAGCCACTCAAAGTGGTGTGCTAAGAATGACACACAGAAAAAGTTTTTCCATGAGTATTTAAAGGGAAAAACCACAAATAGGTGGGATGCAGGCGGAGTCTTCAATTCCATTCAGTTACAATATTCCAGCCAATGCAAGCAAGCCATGGTACAGAAGCAAAAATTTTGCCATTAGCAGGGCTCAGCCTAGGTAGCCCATACCCTGTTTTCTTCTAATCTGGTGGGGGCTGACAAGGGCCTTTTGTGTTCTTCTTCATCTCCAAGAACTAGTGTTCAGCACCAGTTCTCAGAAATAGAAAAAGGCACAGAAAGCCTGAGATGGCTGCAGGGGCCAAGATGGACTCCCTGTTGCTCAGTTATTACAAATGCAACACCAGGAAATAGAAAAACAAGAACAAACCAAACTCAAAATTTGTAGAAAGAGAGAAATAATAAAGAATGAAGAAGAAATAAACAAAATAGAAACTAAAAAAAAAAATCAGAAGATCAATGAAATGATGAGTTGTTTTTTAAAAAAGATTAATAAAATCAATACAACATTAGCTAAGATAGCCAAGAAAGAAGACCAGATAAATAAAATCAGAGAGGAAAAGGGACACATTGAAACTGATACCACAAAAAATACAAAGGATCATTAAGGACTATTATGAACAACTATATATATACCAACAAATGGAAAATTTTTGAAGAAATGAGTAAATTTATGGACACATATAACTTATCAATATTGATTCATGAAGACATATAAAATCTGAACAGAACAATAACAAGTAATGAGATTGAACCAGTAAAAAAAGGAAAACAAAAGTCTTCCTACAAAGAACACCCCAGGGCCAGATGGCCTCACTACTAAATTCTAACAAGCTTTTATAGAAGAACTAACACCAATTCCACTCAAACTATTCCAAAAAGTTGAAAAGGAGAAAACTCTTCCAAACTCATTCTTCAAGGTCAGCATTACATTGATATCAAAAAAACATAGCACAACCAAAAAGAAAACTACAGACTTGCCTGTAGATCATAGATACAAAAATTATCAACAAAATGTTAACAAACTAAATAAACAACACTTTGAAAAGGTCATATAACATGATTAGCCCTCTTTATATTTTCTTTTGAGACAGAGTCTTGCTAGGTTGCTGAGGCTGGCCTTGAACTTGTGATCCAACTGCTTCAGCCTCCCCAATTGCTAGGATTATAGGCATGTGCCACTGTGCAACATCAGAGGTAACCATATTTAAAGATTTTAGTTTCAAGTTCTTTGGGGGTTTTATAAGCTTATTTTATTGATATATTCATTTGTCTATTTATAAGAACTTTTAAAAAGCCACACATGTATTCATTCTTTCTATTTTCTCTCACTGGTGATCAATGCCTGGGCCTTACACATCCCAGACAAGCAGTCTTACTGAGCTATATGCCCAAGCTTATCATTCATTCCTTTTCTGTGTGGGCTGAGTACATTTCAGATCAAACCTCTGAGGAAACTTGAATGATACATTATTAATAAATATAGTTACATTATTCTACATTATATTTCCAGAATTATTAATCTTGCATAAATGAAACTTTGCACAATTTTGTTTTGTACCACAGATTAAACCCAGGGGTGCTTAACCACTAAAGCACATGCCCACCTCTCCATTTTTTATTTTCAGACAGGGTCTCATTAAGTCACTGAGGCTGGCTTTGAACTTTTGATCCTCCTGCCTCAGCCTCCTGAGTAGCTGGGATTAAAGGCATGTGCCACTGCACCTGGATATAAATTTTGCACAATTTGACCAAAATCTTCCTGTATCTCCCTCTCTGCAGTGGCTGACAACTGCCATTTTGCTCTCTGCTTCTACAAGTTTGAGTATTTTAGATTTCCATGTAAGTGAAATCATGCAGTGTTTGTTATTCTACATCTGGCCTGTATAATGTCCTCCAGATTTATCCATGTTGTCACAAGTGGCAGAATAATGCTTTTTAAGTCTGAGTAACTCTCCCATGTGTATATGTGTCATGTTTTCTTTATTCATTTGCAGATGGACGTTTAAGATGTTTCCATATCTTGCCACCTATGAATAATGCTACAATGTTAAGGTAACTCTTCAAGATTTTACTTCACTTCTTTGGCTGTATATTCAAAAGCAAGGTTAATGGACAATATGGCAGTTTCTTTTTTAACTTTTTGAGTAACCTGCATACTATTTTCCATAATAGCTATAACCATTTATATTCCCACTACACAATGTTCCCACTGACAATGTTCAAGGGTTCCCTTTTTTCAACTTCTTTGCCAACATTTATCTTTCATTTTTCTTACAATAGCCATTTTTTAAAATTGGTTCTTAGTAATACATGATAGTACAATCCATTTTGATATAATTACATAAGCATGGAATATATCTTATTCTAATTAGAACCACAATCTTGTGGATGTACATGATGGTGAGTTTCACTATGGTGTATTCATATATGTACATAGAAAAGTTATGTCAGATTCACTCCACTGTCTTTCCTATTCCTATCCCCCTTCCCTTCCCTTCACTCCCCTTTATCTAATTCACTTCTTCCCTTCCCACTGCCTTATTGTGGGTTAGCTTCCACATATCAGAGAAAATATTTGATGTTTGGTTTTGGGGGGAATGACATATTTCACTTAGCATAATAGTCTCCAGATCCATCCATTTACTAGTGAATATCATAAAGTCATTCTTCTTAATGGTGAGTAATACTTCATTATGTATATATACTACATATTCTTTATCCTTTCATCTGTTGAAGGGCACCTAGATTTGCTTCATAGCTTAGTTATTGTGAATTGTGCTGCCATAGAAAAAGGACTCATCATGTTTAAAGGCAAACTAACCCAGATCTCAGCCAATTTCTCAGTCCAAACCCTAAAAGCTAGGAGATCTTGGAATAACATATACCAAGCTGGGTTTGATACCCATTTCAAATATATGTGTGTGTATGTGTGTGTGTGTGTGTGTATAGACACATACATACATGTATATTTGTATATATGTGTGCATATATATGTATATACACACATATATGTATACATATGTGCGTGTGTCAAGCTCTGACAACAGCCATTTTAACACACACCTTTCTCATTACTAGCATAACTATATCCAAAACAAAGGCTATGTATCATTTACTTTTTAACATCATATGCACCAGTGATTCTGCTAATAACCTCCCATTGTATCTTAATACCCATCACTTCATTTTAAACACAATAGGCACTGAGATATTTCAGTGCATACATTGATGAAGGTATCTTGGAAATTTAAAAATCAGGTATATCAAACAGTATTTTGAGACATGACAGTGGGCAATAGTTCACTGGGAGTGATGATGTCTGAGACAGGTGAGAAAGGAGACTTCAGTTTCCCATATCACCAAAACTAGAATCAATAAGCTAGATTTTCCTCTATTGCAAAATATTCATTAAAGAAGATGTATGTTTCATAGACATAGCCTCATATTTGGGGTCAGAAATCATGTCCCCAAAAATCTGCTCCACCTTTTGCTTATGTGACCTCATGCTTCAGGGAGCTTAGCTCCTCATCTATAAAATGGAAACCATAACAACAAACTTAAAGGCATTTTAGTGAGAATTAAAGGATGACTTTACATAATTGTCCAATGCCACAAGCATCAAAGAATTGAAACTCAGCGTATATTTATAGAAGAGAAGGAGGGAGGGAAGGCAGGAAACAGGTGTTGCAAAGGCACAAAGGAAATAAGCCAAGGAGAAAAAAACATGACATGAATTCTGCAAAAGTCACCAAATGGATCACACTCAATTTCAGCTATTGCTTAAAATGAAGAAATGTATTTGCAAAATAAGAGTCACTAGTAAGCACTCCTTTGCTTATTGATGATGGCTAACCCCAGTAAAATTAGTTTTCCTTGATAGGCAGAATCAATATTATTAAAATGGCCATACTACCCAAATCGCTACACAGATTCAATGCAATCCCAATTAAAATCCCAAAGTCCTTTCTTACAGAAATAGAAAAGGCAATTATGAAATTCATTTGGAAAAATAAGAGATCCAGAATAGCCAAAGCTATCCTGAGCAAGAAGAGTGAAGCAGGAGGCATCACAATACCAGACCTTAAACTTTACTACAAAGCTATAGTAACAAAAACGGCATGGTACTGGCACCAAAATAGACATGTAGACCAATGGTACAGAATAGAAGACACAGAGAGTAATGCACATAAATACAGCTATCTCATACTAGACAAAGGTGCCAAAAACATACATTG